>BPLR01006171.1:0-16121 GCA_021605095.1 Caerostris extrusa
TACATTACATTCAATATAAATTTCGCAAAGGTGTTATATTTCGACAAACCATTATTTTTGAGCTTCTTAGGTCAGAGATTGAAAAAGAATTTGATTCCGCCCTATCAAAACGAGCCCTTCTCCTGTAGGGCGACGATCAAGGCTGCTTGTCACATCTATTGCGGAAATATGGCAGTGAAGTAGGCCATCTGAAATGGAAACCATATTTGCTCAAACATTAAAGAAATATGAATAGAGCATAATATTAAACAGGGTTTGGCTTGTGCCTCACGTGGGTAATTTTGTGCACTCAGACTAAATAGACTGACCTGCACTTTCAAAGTAATATTGAACAGCTAATAACCATCCGTCCTAGATTCAAGCATATTAAATAAGCTACTTAAATTTCGAAAATAAATTTGTTTTAAAAATTAAATGAAAAAAATAAAATTGATTATTTATACTATATTATAAGGCAGAATAGTTTTTTACTAATATTTACTTAGTTGATCTCTTTTTATTTTTAGTGGGAAATGCATTTTTAGAAAGAAAGAAATAATTGATGTTTAAAATTATCACATTTTTAAATATATCACATCACCTTTTTTTTGTGTGGAATGTTATTACGGTTAAGGAAAAACCCACCAGTCTACTATTATGCATATTTTGTCACTAGTTTCTTTTTATTTGTTTAAGAAACGATGTCTATTTTTTTGTACTTTTGCTATGGAATCTTCATAATTTTCCTTCCATATTTTAATATGCATCAAAATGAAACTGTGTTGTTTGATAAGACTTGCTTTCTACTAAAATTTTTTATATTATTGGAAAATCAATTAAAAAAATATAGGACATATTTATACAAATACATGTCCTTAACCCTTTGAGACATTCAAATCTTTTAAATTGACTCCCCGATAATGTGTTTCGGAAAATTTATTATAAGCTGGGAATATTATGACTAAATTGCGGTATTACTTCAAACGCTTTTTTGTTACAAAGCAAATTTTGAATTAAACAATAAAGATTAAAAGAATAATACTTATTAAAACCTGAATTATATCCAAACTAGAATATAATATCCGCTAACAAATAGATAATCCTATAAACATTTGGAAAAATATTGTAAGCTTAATCTCTAGTGGCATTAATTTAAATGTCTTCCTGCAAAGGGAGTATTAACAAAGTGTATTAAGCAAAAGGTGTATTAAAAAGAAAATGGTTAAACATAATGGCTATCAGAAAACCTGTCTCACCAAACTAGAACACTAATAAAGAGTGATAATTCTATAATATTTCGAAAAAACATTATCGTAAGCTAAATGCGCGCCTAAATTGGCAATGACTTTACTTCAAACGTCTCTTATTACAAAGGAGTTATGTGTTAAGCAAAAAGTGGTTAAAAATAACGGCTATTCGAAACCTGTCTTAAGTACAAACTAAGGATATAACCACTAACAAAGAGTGATCTTGAATATAGCTACTGTTTAAACCTCCAAAATGCAAATAATTATAGAAATAAGAAAAAAAATACTGTAAAAGATTTACTGGTAATCTGACCAAGTAAAATCGGAAATTCGAGCTAAAACTGTCAAAATAACGTATTTTATTTCTAATGTTGAAAGTATATTAACAATATATATATATATATATATATATATATAATTTATTATGTTATGTTATGTATATTATTTCATCTTTGTTAAAAAAATTTTATTGGCTAAATTTATGAAAAGTTATTTAGAACGAGTTGCTTTTTTTTTTTCTATTCAAATTTTTTTCAATCCGTTTAGTTTTCATTATTACAGTTATATCCTCATTTTTCAATTCCTTCTATTAGCTCACACACTCTCCCATATATATATATCTATTCATACATTGAAGTTCAAATACATTTTTTTGAACTTGTAGTGGATGACACTGGATGTTAGTACTGTTTTCAAATATTAATTCATTAATTAAATTTAATTAATTTTTTAGTTTTTTTTAGATTTAAGTTGCATATATCTACCAATAGATGGCACCAGATAAACTTAAAAGATGAATGAAAATTATTTATAAAGTTTTTTTCAGCATAGTGAAAAAAGTAAGAATTGTCTTAAAAAAATTTTTTTTATATTACTTGTTTTACACGTGATGTTAAGAATTTTAAAAGATTATTTGATAAATAATATAATTTCAGTGTAAGCCTTTTAATTTTCTTTAATCATTGAATAAAGATATATTTTAATGGGCTAATATATCTTTTAAGTAAGAACATTTTTATTCTAATTCAGATAAACACAACAGACATCTTTAAATCTATTTATTATTGTCATGTGCGAACATGATGTTATCTTGGCTACTGGGCAGTGACGTTATCCGAAAATGAGTCAAGCAAATGAAACTCCATTTGCAAGAATTTTGATGGAAAATGGTAGTTTGGGCCTCTTGACTCTTGAAATGATTCATGATTAACGTTAATCTTAAGGAATTTTCTGGACAATTTGGCTTTGATTGAAGTGTTTTGTAGTATGGCTTTGAAACCCATTTCATGTTTTGGTTTGGGATTTTAAACATTTGTATATCCAATGGCTATAAGTCTTAATGCGTTGATCAATTCCTTTTTTTTTTTTTTTGAAGTTTCATATTTTATCACTTTGGGATTTCTCATGTCTATTGAGCTGTAAAAATGCTTCTTATTGTATTTGGAATACTTCATTCTTCATTTATGCTCAGAAGTTTTAATTGATATATTCTTTTGGCTGTTGAATGTGACAACATTTCTTGTAAGAATTTGGAATACTTCGTTCTTCATTTACGACTACATTTATCTTATTTTTGTATATTCTTTTTTAGAGATTCTTTGAACAAATCATTCTTCAATGAAGTTCTTGATCTATCCAACATTGCTATATTCATATGGCTATTGAATTTGGCCATTCTTGTAGTATTCCAATCAATTGCTTCATATAGACTCTCTCCGTGCATTATTAAACATTGGAATAATCATGAGTTTATTTATCCGTTCTCGAATGTTCACACAACAGGGTTGAAATTTCTAGCAGTTTTTCATGTTATTTTAATAAATATATAAATTTTAAATTATAAAAATGAAAAAAATATATTTAAAGTATGAGTTTCATTATTCTAATTATTATTTTTTGATTTAAAGTCATTACTACCTTTCCGAGAACCACGTTTCCTGAACCACAGAAATGTAGACCAGTATCCACGTGATCAGTAAGCACACAACCAGTTTCCAACTCATATGAGTAAAAGCTGTCTGATTGAGGGGATCCTCTTCTAAAACTTCATTCCTGAATTTAAAAAGTTAACAAAATATATAAAGTATAAAAAATATAAGATATTTAATATATAATATAAAAAATATAAAAAAATTTAATATATAATATAAAAATATATACTTAATTTATCAACTGTTAAATAAATTTCAAAATGCAATTTCTGAAATAATTTTTTAAACTATATCATATTTTTATTTAAATCTTTAAAAACGAATTCTAGTAATGTTATTTGAAAAAAATTAGACTTTGTCGAACACTCATAGAAGTTAAATTTAAAAAAATTTAAATTAAATTAAATTAAAATTGTAGTTTTTAAAAACAATTATATTATTTATATATTGCATTTAAGATTGCATTGTAATATTGCAAACTATTGTAGTTTAAAAAATTGTATTATGTAAGACTATACTTTCCGGGCATGATGGTTGAATGACTAGTTCTCTGGCGCACGATGCTGCAGACTTCGGGTTCAAGTCTCGGCAGTGCCATGGATGTTTGTAGTGGTTTCGGAAGCTATTTCCCGAAGTCCCGGTCTACTATGACTTCCACTACTACTACTAAACCACACCACATCAGTGTGTCTAGAACTGAGTTGCCTCTATACAGCTTGGGAATGATGGGATGAAAAAGTTAGACAAGGCTCTGTGGCGCTCTTACAGTCATATGAGTCCGGGACCTACGATTTGAACCACTACAACATCCATGGCACCACCGGGACTCGAACCGAAACTTGTGACACCTGAAGTAGAGCACTAGACACTCGACCATTCAGGCCCCATGGTCAAATATGACTGTTGGGTGTAGAGCTAATAACCCTACCCCTAAAAAAAACGTCTTCTGTCTCGAAATATGTCGGTAGGCAGACGGCTTTGCGCACTATAGGGCTGTTACGCCAATGAAGAAAAAATTGTATTTTATATATAATGGTAAAATATAATTTTTTAAAATTTTTATTAAAAATATTTATAATTATATTTATAAATTATATTATTATTAAATGAATTAATTTTCATTTACTAATGTAAAAATGAGTTTATTATAAAAGTAATTTCTATGTTTTTTTCTATAGTTTAGCTTAACTTATATAAAAAAATTAATAATTTAAAAACATTGATTTTGAAATAATTTTAAAATACTTAAATACAATATTCGAGCTTAAGAATATAAATAACTCATTTTTGGTGTAATTAAGTCAAAATACAAGGGAAAGTCAATAAGACAAAAGATTGCAAATTTAAATAAAAATATTTTCTTCAACTCCCAATGTAGTAAATTGAAATAATTATAAAGTCTTAGTAGGTTTTTCTAAATTTGTGAGATCTTTTCCAGTAATTCAATCTTTTCATTCATCAAATGCCTTGCAAAGTGGCAATGAAAAGCACAATTGTAGTAACAGAAAGAGAAAGTGGAATTTTGTGGGCGTTTAATTTTGTTTTTCTAAGCATAAGATAATTTATTTAATAATCAAATGTCCCTTTTTTTATGTGGGATGAGCTAACAAGCTAACTTCTTCTTTTTCTGCCTACTGGCAAATTTCGAACAGATTTTTCTTTTACGGGGTAAGATTGTCAGGCCTAAGCTCAACTTCACATTAAACCGGGATCTACGGTTTTAAAGTGGATTTCCTGAAACATTACAAACATGCTTGGCTCCCTGGGACTTGAACTCGAAACCTGTGGCACCGAGCACCAGAGTTCCACTCAATTGGCCATCAGACACCAAAGTCTAATTTAGGATTAATTGATTTTAGTGAGGCTATTTGGTGAGGAACATTATGAGATTTTTATTATTTATTTTACGAGAGTTTATTTGATGCTAAGTTCACACCATGCTTTTACTAAGTATCTCATTATATTATTGATTATGCGTTTTGAGTACAAAAAAAAATGGATTTATTAATTTTTTTATAATAAATCCAATTTTTGAATTTTAAATGGCAAATTTATAAGATTACATTTTCTAATCCCTTTTCAAAAAATTTATGATTTTGCTTTTTTATTTTATTTTTAATTTGATAGTCCATCATTCAACAAATAATAGATAATAACATATAATACACAAAATCCTCTGTAAATATAAAATGTTTATATTCTTAAGATAAAGGTTATTTAAGGTCAGCTTATAGAACGTAAATTTAAAAAATTGTTTTACTTTTTATTAAAGCAATAATATTAGAGTTTTCAGTATTACTACAGCTTTTCGATTTCTTACAAACTTATAAGTAGTTTTTATTTGGATTATAATCACTTCTGGTATATTAAAGTGTTTTTAAAAAAACTATTGTATGTTTAAAATTGTATTATAGTATTGTAAACTATTGTATTTTGAAAAATCATATTATGTAGAATTATAGTTTGGAAAATAGTTTACATGTCAATATGGAATAATTTTTTTGCATGTAATAATGGAATAACTGAAATTTATGAAAAAAAGTAAATGATGTAATATTGATACTGCGGTAACAATTGCTTCAATATTGTCGTGTCGATATGGGTGTCAATATATATTTATAAAAAATTTTTGTATTAAGGTAAAATTACTTGTAAGTAATATATAATTCATGTGTTGTGGTGGTATATTTTATGCGTGTTCATTGGAAGGGGTGTGTTTTTAATGGTCAATAGCCTTTACCGGATGATAATCCGATCTGTTAAAAAATGACCAGTATCCAGAAAATAGCTCTTTTACTGCAACTTGAATGAAAATGATATTGTTCGGATTTTTAGATTTTTTTTTTTTATTGCGGTTTTTTACCAATTTTTATTTTTTGGTTATGGCGGATTTTAGGTATATTATTAAGTGGGTCATTACGGGATTATTAGGATTTTAATGTATACTGGGGAAGACTGTTTAGCGTGTTCTTTCTGGATTTTGAGATATTGTTATAACGGTAAAGTTTCATGTTCTGAACAACACAAAAACTTCCTCTATTTATCTTTAAAAACAAACTCAAGTTCCTAAAAAGCTCAAATCCATTAAATAGTATAATACTATTCTCTCTCTAAATTCATTAAAATTAACGAGAAAATAATGTCTTTTTTAATGTAATTATCATAGAAGAATGCAATTTATTTATAATAAAATATTTATTTATAATGAAATATTTATTTAAACAACAATTAGAAATTGCATATAAAATTTAAAAACAAAACTTATTTCAGAACTAAACGAGTTGCACTTTACTTCCAGAAATATTCCGCTGCCGTCATATTCTGAAAATACAAAATTTGTTTATTAAATAAGAGGACAATATGAATATTTAAGCGAGACATCCTTATAAACATTTCAAAATATATTTGGAATTAAGGAGACATTAATTTATGCAGAAATATAATTAAGGCTGAAATTGTTACCGTTGTATTTCTTGTCATGTTTGGATAATTGCACTCTGTCCATGGTAGACATTCCCTCATAGAAGAGTAAATGTAAAATATGCTCAAGGCCATCAAGTAATTGTAAAATACAACCACAAAAGACACAGATAGTACTTGAGCATATCCAATACCTATAGAAAAAGTTCTATAATTATTTACAAATTGCAACTTTATTTAATTAAAAATATTTTTAAATTTAAATTTCATATCTTCATTGTATTTTCTATCTTTTTTTCTTATCAATATTTCCAAGTAAAATTAGCATATACTATCCAGTTATAACAAACTGCTAATCTGGCAATATGCTAACTGGGACATTTCAACAAGGAATCATGGGATGGCAGAAGATCTTCTTGCAATTCAATAAGGTGCTTCTTACTGACAGATGTTCCATAAAACAGGTTTTTAATTTTACAGATTGCAACTTTTTTTAAATTAAAAATATTTTGAAGATAAATTTTGCGCTCATTGTATTTTCTTATTAGTATGTTCAATTAAATTATCAAAAACTATCCATTTGTAACAAGCTGCTAATCTGGCAAACACGCCAACTGTCACGTTTCAACAGGGAATCATGGATGGCATAGGTCTCTCGCAAATCAATAGGTGCTTCTTACTGAAGAAGACGCTCCTGACCACGAGAGGTTTAGTAATTATTTGCAGATTGCAACTTTATATAATTAAAAAAATATTTTTAAATTTCAATTTCATATCTTGTATTTTTTCATCTCTTTTCTTATCCAACATTTTCAATTAAAAAATTAACATAAACTATCCAGTTGTAATAAACAGCTAATCTGGCAATACTCCAACTGTAACGTTTTCAACTTGAACTCATGGGACGGCAGAAGGTATTTTGCAATTCAATAAGGTGCTTTATACTGACAGAAGACGCTCTGACAACAAAAGTTTTATAATTATTTAGAGTGCAACTTTATTAATTAAAAAATATTTAAAAAAGTTCAGTTTTTGTACTGCAATTGTATTTTCTTATCAGTATGTTCAATTAAAATTATCATAAATTATCATTTTGTAATAAACAATTAATCTTTCAACACATGACTGTGACGTTTCATCATGGGAATCATGGAAGAAGATCTTAACAAAAACACCTTATTGAGTGCAATAAGGTGTTTTTACTGACAGGAAGACGTTCCTGACAACAGGTTTTATAATTATTGACAGATTGCAACTTATATATTTAAAAAATATTTTTAAAAGTTCAATTTTGTACTCTAATCGTATTTTTCTTATCAGTATGCTCAATTAAAATCATTAAAACTCCAATTGTAACAAACTGCTAATCTGGCAACACGCCAACTGTGACGTTTCGACAGGGGAATCATGGGATGGCAGAAGGTATTTTTTGCAGAAATGTTTTACGTTAAAATTGGCTACTACAGAAGACTTTCTGACTTAACAACGTTTATATTTTTTACAGATTCCAACTTTATATATTTAAAAATATTTTTAAGTTCGATTTGTATCATTGCATTTTCTTATCAGTACGTCAATTAAAGGTATATCATAAATTATCAAGATTGTAACAAATTTCTAATCTGGAAATACACCAACTGTGATGTTTCAACAGAGAATCATGGGATGGCAGAAGGTCTTCTTAGAAGCAAGTCGCCACCAGAGTGGTTGCATACTGCAATACATAAACTTATAGCAGTTCAACCAATTGCTATGAAAATTGGTAATAATATGTATTCAGTATGGAAAATAGGCTCGCGCTATCTACTTTATTGTTACTCTTGCCACCAGAGGGGCGCTGCAGCATTTATCTTGTATACCGTTCAAATGATATCCATGAAAATTAATATGCACATATATTGATTGGAACATGAAGAATACACATTAGCGATATGTAATTTTCTACAATGCAGTTTTTTTGAAAGAACAACGTATGCCGGGTTCTGCTAGTATAACATAGGATAAATTTAGGGCAATCATGTTTCAGATGCTTACCTTTAAATGCCAAGGACAACTCCACAATTTGATGGGACCTTGACTTGAAAGTGCTTAAGAATAGCTCAAAAAAAGGTAATACAAGAGGTCTTCCAATAATCACCAATAACAACAGGTAAGGTATTAAGAAAGCCCCTGTAATTCATTTTTTGAAAAATATCAAGGTAAATTTAATATTAGTTGAAAAGTTAAAAGCAATTGTTTAATTCATAAAATGCAAAATTATATTAGGTATTAAACTCAATTACGGTTATTTTTTAAAGAAAGGGTACGTCCGTTACTAAACATTACTTTTCACCATTTCTCTGGCAAAAAGACGACGTCATGGTGGCCAATGGCAATCGCTCTGGTCTTTGGTACCACAGTCTTCAGGTCCGAATCGGTGGCATGGATGTTTGTGAGGGTTCTGAATCTATACTAAACTGTTAGCCCCGGTCTAATTAGCCTAAAAGTGTGTATAAATGGCCGTAGACCGACAAACCAAACAAATCTGGCAAAAGTCGAATTTCTCATCAAAAGAACGTCTTGTTTTTTGTGCTATACACAAGACAATTTTTCATTTCTTCAAAAAGAATGGAAGTATTGCCCATATAGCCATGCTAAAGTAGTAATCAGAAGGAGTAGTGTCTGGAGATTACAGAGGGCATAGGACTATCCATTAAAACGTTTCCAAAATAGTTTTCGGCATGTAACACAAGATGTGGTAAATCAGTGTTTTAAGAGAAAAATAATTTTGCAGTATCTTTTTCCTCGATTTCTAGTCACTTCGTATTCTATGTTCGGCTCAAACGCATTAGTTGAAATCGATAATGTTTTTTCAATCGTTTAATCCATTTTTAACAAATTTTGAAGGAAAAATATTTTTAAAATACGAAAAATAAATATATGCGACTTTTTGTGCCAGGACGTAATGTGGCATATAGGAAATAATTTTTAACTGTATTGGATACTATGTGCTGTCTCTTAATCAAAAAAATATTCTATCAGGAAAGGTCTAAATATTATTTATCCGACTCGAAACACATAATCGTGTTTTATTATCACTTTTCAATCATATTTGTTAAAAAAAAAAATCCCATTTGTGCAATAATACAATTTCATTTCTGCAGTAATTATCAACATGCTCACGTGACTGGTAGCCAAAGTGTTAAGCGATATGTTTTTCTTATCACTTGAGTTTAAATATTTTTTTTTAAATTTTTTTTTCTATGTGTTTTCTCAGAAAATACTTTTATGAAACTTCCTGATTTAAATCAATTTTAAAAGAAATTTTGATGTATGTAAATGATGAGTAATGTAATGTAATCACGATAGTTGTTGTTCTATTGCAGCAGGCAATAGCAGAGTCAGTTAATCTTTATGCCATAAGCAAGGGCTGCACTACTGTTACTCTCATTTAGCAGTAGTCAAAGGGGCACGTGTATTAATAGGCTTAAAGATAGGCTACGGACGCGAGTAATACTACCACCAAAACGTTCTACGATCATATAAGATAAGGGACCTACGGTTTAAGGGATTCCGAACCATTACAAACATCCATGTCACCGCCATCACTGAATCTGAAACCTGTGGTAAAAGAGCGCTAAGACACTCGGCTATCAGGCCCCCATATACATACATCTAAATATATTTATATACTCTTTACAATAAATTTTACCCTCACATTGCACTACGATCACATTAGACCGGGAACTGCGGTTTAAATGGATTACAAAAACCACTTCAAACATCCATGGCAGCTCCGACTCGGTGAACCGAAATCTGTGGTACCGAGCGCCAGACACACCGGCCATCAGGCCCAACTTTGATAACCTGCAATAATGGGGATACATTCGCTAATTTGTTTAAAAATAGTAAACATATAGTATGCAGGTTTCTGACCTCACGCCATTGTTGTGGGCAACGTTAAGAAATCTCCACACGTTTCCCAGGGCCCACTGACATGGAGATGCACAGCAGAAGACTCTGAATGCTCTTTCCCCATTTCCCTCAGTGGGAACTTCCTCTTCCTCTTTCCGCTTTGCTGGCTCCCGTTCTGCCTGATAAAGAAAAATAACGTTATTCAAATAATAGAGAGTTTTTGCATACCGCATTTTGACGTCCGTTATTTTTTTCTCCCTAGCTTGAGCACATGCTCATAGGAAAACATTATTGAAAAGATACGCATGCGCACTTTCTATGAGCATGCGCGCTAGGAGAAAAAACGGTATGCAAAAACTCTCTAATATTAATTAATTCTGAAAAATTCATTAAAAACAATAGAGAGTTTTGCATACCGTATTTTGGACGTCCGTTATTTTTTTTCTCCCTTAGCGCGCATGCTCATAGAAAATTGCGCATGCGTATCTGTAATAATGTTTCATATGAGCATGCGCGCTGGGGAGAAAAGATACCGAATGATTAAAATACGGTATGCAAAAACTCCCCTATTGTATTTACCTTTTCAAAAATAAAACCATTTACTCTTTTTATTAGAAAAAAAATTTATGCAAATCTTTGATTTTGAATTTTTTTAGAATCCTAGGGCCACATGTAAAAGTGGTAATAATCAGGATAACTCTCATAAAACATAAAAAAAAAAAACGTAAAATACGTAACATAAAAATAACTTTTTCAGTTTGCTCAAAAATATTTTTAGTTTAACTGTAACTGTTAATCACAGAAAGGTACAACATAAGAGTTTTTTGTAATGTTAAATATCATTACATAGGAGGGTTATTTCTTTTTCACTCTTATAATGTTGCTAGATGACTAAATCAGCTATACAATGTGTGTATATTTGCAGACTTCACAATAAAATCTGACACCGCCCAAATCCAAATTGGAGGTGAGCTGCTGTCCAGTTAACATGACCTGCGAAGATCGAACATACAATCGCTGATTTCATGATGTATCATTATCCATTGTAAGATTTGAGTGGCAGGTTGTTCTCATTAGAACACAGCACTAACTGCATGTAGTATAAATATCCATAACACTGCTTGTCTGCTGTCAGATTTGAGTGATTGGTAGCTCTCATTAGAAAAGACACTAGTTGCATGTAGTATACATATTCCCGACACTGCTTGTCTGCTGTCAGATTTGAGTGATAGGTGGTTGGGAGGTGTTTGTTAACTTGGCGCACAGCCCATCTACCGGATCGTTAACATGAAGGGTCAATATTGATTCCCCATCCAAATGAGATTTGTATGCGTCATTCGTTTCCTACAGACAGAAGAGATAAGCGCAGCAGAAATTCATAGAAGTGACAAAGCTAAAGTTGTTTTAATTCATGACAACGCACGACCTCATACTGCTGTGGTAACATACACCTTCTTGTGGCACAAATTAAATGTTTGTTAACTTGATGTACAGCTTACCTGCTGGTATGTTAGCCTACCTGCTGGCTGCCAAGGATGATTCTCCATCCAAGTATTTGTATGGCGGCATTCGATTTTTACACACATAAAAAGAATATCGCAGCAGAAATTAATCCAAGTGACAAGGATAGAGCTACTTTAATTCATGACACGACTTCATACTGGTGTGGTACCAACAGTTTCTTGCTCAATTTCAATGGAAGGAGTTTGTTAACCTGACGTACACCCCATCTGCTGACCCGTTAACATGTCCTCCAGGACTGATTCTCCATCCAAGTGAGATTTTATACGTTGTCATCCATTTCTTACAGACAGAACGAATAAGCACAGTAGAAATTCATCGAAGTGATTAGACTAGAACTGTTTTAATTCATGACAACCTCAGTACTGGTTTGTTAACGTACAGCTTCTTGCACAACTTCAATGGGAGATGTTTGTTAACTTGGCGCACAGTTCGTTAACATGACGGTCAATATTGATTCTTCATCCAAGTAAGATTTGTACGGCATCAATCTTTCCTTACAGACAGATGGGATAAGTGCAGCAGAAATTCATAGAAGTGACAAAGCTAAAGCTGTTTTAATTCATGACAAAGCATGACCTCATACTGGTGTGGTAACAATTTCAATAGGAGGTGTTTGTTAACCTGGCATGTAGACCAGACCTGAACAGAGTCACTTTCACCTCTCTTTCGAAACATTAGAAAGGTCTGAGTAAACAGTGTTTCAGCAACGAAGAATTTTGAATATATCTATGCCCATAAAAAAATTAACTGTCGTTTTATGAATTATGAATGTAAATTACGATTTTTGTAAATTTAAAAGGGTTCCCTTTTAAGGTAATAAGGGTAATAATTTTTAAGGTAATAAGAGTAATTGTTCCTTTTATTAATTACTTATGAACTAATTAGTTTATTTATTTTCTTTTTAAATTTACTAATATTTTTGTTTTGCTATGTTTATCAGTAGAAAAAAAAGGAAACTGTATAAAAATAAACGTTTTAATCTTCCCTATAAAAATTAACTGTCGTTTTCTTAATTACGAATGTAACTAGTTTACAATTTTGTAAATTCATGGTTTCTGTTCCTTTTTTAATAATTATTAATTTATTTATTTATTTAGTTTTTAAATTTACTAATATTTTTATTTATTATGTTTATCAGTAGAATAAAAGGAAACTGTATAAAAATAAACGTTTTTAAAAACAAAATTTTTTTCTATATAAACTAACTGTCGGTTTCTTATGAATGTAATCTACTTTATGAATGCAAATTAAAATTTTGTTAATAGAGGTTTTTCTGTTCCTTTTTTAAGGCATGTTATAAAAGGTTTAAGATGACAGCTTTATTTGTTCATATTTTTGCGTGTACATGGAATATTTATTAATATGTGTTGTTGTTTCTTATCCCACTTGGCTGGCCAAGCCCACGAGTATACGTACTCATGATTGAAGGGGAAGGAAGCAGCTTCTGTTGTGATGGAGCACCCGTAGGTAGAAGTCTGACTTTGGCTCCGTGACGCTCTTACAGTCATAGGAGACCGGGACCTACGGCTTAAAGTGATTCCGAACCACTACAAACATCCATGGGAACCAAAGCGGGATTCGAAGCGATACCTGTGGTACCGAGAACCAGAGCGTTAGCCACTCGGCCATCAGGCCCATTTATTAATTATTCATGAATTATTGAATGAATTAATTAATTTTTTAAATTTACTAATATTTTTATTTAATCAGTAGAAAAATTGAAACTCCATTAAAAAATAAACATTCTAATTTTTCCCTTAAAAATTAACTGTTATTTTGTTAACTATGAATGAATTACAATTTCATAAATTCAGGTTTTTGTTCCTAATATTATGTCATAAGTCTAATATAAATTAAGTCCAAAAGCACTGTTTAGAAATACAAATGCAGGAAAAAGCAATAAATAAATAAAATAAAATGAAGTTTAATAATTAAAAATATTATATCTTTCTGAGAACATCAAAGTTTTATTAGAGATCGACATTCAAATGAAAGTCTATTAAAATTATCTTTTTCTAAAAATAGGGAATAAAAGCAAATATCCTTAATTAGAGGTTCTTTTCCTCCCAAGAAACAAATATCTCTCTCTATCAATTACTATGTTTTGTTTATAACTTTATGAACTTTGCTTATTATTTCTATTTTAATTTGAACTTTATAATTTAAATTTACAGAAATCAGAGGTTTCATTGGGTTATCCTTGGGAAAAAAATTGATAAAATGTTATTCTTTTCCATTTTTAATTTAAATTAAATCCTTTTGTTGAATACTTAGAAAAATATATCCAATATGTGAATTAATAATGTGTAAACATTTTTCTCCGTTAAATTTAATTTATTTTTATTTGTTTTACTTATTTTTTATTTTATTTCTATTTTATACTTAAAACATTTAATATACAGGCCCCATATATATAACTATATATATATATATATATATACACTGAAGTGACAAAAAGTCATGGGATAGCAATATGCAAATTTTCAGATGGCGTCATGCCATTTCTGGAAATCGTTAGGGAATTCAACATTCCCAGATCCAATGTGTCAAGAGTGTGCCGAGAGTATGACATTTCAGGCATAACATCCCCACCATGGACAGCGCAGTGGTCGACCGCCTGCACTTAACGACCGAGACCGGCGACGTCTGCAAAGAGTCGTAAATTCAAACAGACAAGCAACACTGCGTCAAATAACCGCAGAAATCAATGAACGGACGTACAAAGGGGGACTTGTCTGTTAGAACTGTGCGGAGAAATTTGGCTTTTTTCTTAAGGCTATTCCAGCAGAAGACTGACTCGAGTGCCTTTACTGACAGAACGACATCGCTTTGCAGCGACTCGTGGGCACGTGAGCATATCGGTTGTCCCTAGATGAATGGAAAACCGTGGCCTGGTCCGATGAGTCACGTTTCAGTTGGTAGAGCTGATGGTAGGGTTCGAGTGTGGCGCAGACCCCACGAAGCCATGGACCCAAACTGTCAGCAAAGGCACTGGTGGTTCATGTGGTGTGGGCTGTTTTTTCATGGTGGTGGCCCCGTAATGGTGTGATGTTCAGCTACTTGAGATCCTTGCAGCCATTCATGGACTTCATGTACCCAAACAACGATTGGATTTTTATGGATGACAATGCGCCATGTCACCGGGTCATAACTGTTCGCGATTGGTTTGAAGAACATTCTGGACAATTCAACGAATGATCTGGCCACCTAGATCGCCCGACGCCATGATCCATCGAGCATTTATGGGACATCATCAATGAGTCTGTTCGTGCCCAAAATCTGCACCATCAACGCTTTCAATAATTATGGACGTCTATCGAGACAGCATGGCTCAATATTCCTGCAGAAGACTTCCAACGACTTTGTTGAGTCCATGCCCGTCGAGTTGCTGCACTTCGCCGGGCGAAAGGAGGCCGACAGGATGTAAGAGGTATCCCATGACTTTTGTCACTTCAGTGTATATATATATACACACACTCAAGTGCCAAAACATTATGACCATCCCTACATTTTGCAATGAACTCTCCTGGATGACGTGGAAGGCACGTGATCAGGTGGAAGTGGTATTTAACTGCTGCTGGAGAGTCTGAAGAATCATTCTTTCACTTACTTTTCTGTGTGTGGATCTAAGCGACTTTGATAGAGGGCCGATTGTAATGGCTCGAAGGCTCGAACAAGTATTTCCGAAACTGCACGACTCATGGGTTGTTCCGCGATCTACAGTTGTTAGTACTTATGCAAAGTGGATGAATAACGGGTAAAACCAAGCAGCGATAAGCGACACGGTGTTGGACGTCCACACGCTATCAAGAAAAAGGTTGTCGGAGACTGTATCTCGTAGTAAAAACAAAACCGGAGCCCGACGGTGGCCCAGCTGACAGCCCAATACAATGCGGGCCAAGGTGGAATAGTATCGGAGCACACTGTTCAGCGGACACAGTTGGATATGGGGCTACGCAGCAAACGTCCCACTCGTGTGCCTTTGCTGACCAAGCGTCATCGCCAACTGCGCCTGCGCTGGGCCCGGGAACATCGTGACTGGTCCATGGATCAGTGGGAGAGAGTTGCCTGGTCAGATGAATCACGGTTTGTCATTCATCACGCCGATGGCCGTGTCAGGATACGC
>BPLR01006172.1:0-55678 GCA_021605095.1 Caerostris extrusa
AGTTACGTATTGCTACTTATGGTTTTAATCTTAGATTGAATGTTTTGATTTCCAAGCAGTCTTAGCTCAACTTATGGTTTGAATCTTGGGATTGAATAAGTATTTTTGATTCTAAGCATTATATTCAACATATGGGTTAGAATCTTGAATAAGTATGTTTTGATTCTACAGTCTAGTCGTCTTATTGTTAGAATCTTGGATTGAATAAGTATTAGAATCAAATACTTAATAATAATGACTAATAATACTACTAATAATGACTACTAATAATAATTAATGACTTACTATTGGATTCAAAAATAATAATTATTTCAAAAAAATTGCTAATTAATATTTAAAAAGAAAATACACATGGCCGTCATCAATTAAAATCGGAATAAAAATAACAGCAAAAGCGAAAAGAATAAAATAAGTATATAAAAAGAAAATTAAATACATTTATTTAAAAAAAAAAAGTTTCAATGTATATTTTGTTTAATATAAAGTCATAATTGCTATAGAAATCTTATTGCATACGAATTTCACTATTACGGTACTCATATTAGTGAAATATCTAGTAAAAAAAAAAAAAGTTATCCTTATTAATCTTAAAAATCTGCATTTTAAAATTTACAATTTTCAGAGAAAATAAAAATGTAAAACATCTAGATCAACAAACAGATTTTTATTTGATAAAGTCACGTGCTTTTTGAATCTAAATTCTTTTTATTAGACTTTGCCTTTTCTCTTGTAATTTTAACTCTACGTAGGGAAAAAAAAAAGACAGTTGATGATTTCATGAATTCAACAGCATAATCTTAAAAAGAGGCAAATGACTGAATTTTATTTTGTACTACATCATTAAAAATTATTTGGTATATAGATTGCAATAAAAAAGTTGAAAACAGAAAATTTCGTAAGAAAATTGTCCCAAAATAACAAAAATCGAGAAAATATCCCCTCATTCAACTGATCTGGTTAAGCGAAAGGTTATTAGGCGTTGAGCTTATTTAAATGCTTTGTCAATCTACCAGTAGCCATGATTAATTTTCATCAATTCCTCCCCAATGCTATTCGCCAATTCTCCTCACTTTTAGCGTGCGGCCTGATGGCCAACTGGCTAGCGCTCTGGCCCTTGGTATCACAGGCTCCAGGTTCGAGTCCCGGCAGGGCCATGGATATTAGTAGTGGTTCAGGGAATATACTTTAAACTAAGTCCCGGTCTGTTTAGCCAAAGTGTAAAGATGACAGTGCACAAGATGATCAGTAGAGCATATCTCTAACCAACGTTGTTTGACGGACAATTGGCTAGTGCTCCCACCAGTGGCATGGATGTTTATGGTTCGAATCCACTTTGAACTGTAGATCCCCAGGCTATTTACCCTTCTTTCAAGATGACTGTAGAGCGTCAAACCAAACTTCAAACCCACCATAATTGCTGCCTTTTGATTAGCTCTCTGGCCTTTGGTTTCACAGGCTTTAGGTTCGAATCGTAGCGGTGGCATGGATGTTTATGAGTTGTTCGAAATCCATGTTAAATAGCGGGTTCGGTTTTAATTAACCTAAAGTGGGCAAAAAATGACTGTAGACCGACAACCAAACCACCACTAACTAGAAGAAAAATGGCATCTAGCAGTTGGTTTCATTACTGAATTGAATGATTCAGCATTTGACATTTTTTTCAGTTTGGTTTTCTAATAGCACTATTAGTTTGTTTTTTCTAATCAGAATTTACGGCTTCAAAATATTTGATTAAAAATTAATTGTACTATTTACTTCCTTATGTTATTAAACTATTTAATATGGCATGTGTTAATTATTTACTGGCTATTATTACTATCTATATATTTCTGCTAAATATCATGTTTTAAAAATTTTTTTTTTTTTATCTATTTTGCTTATCAACTCAAAAGGATGAGACCACCGCTATGTTTCAACATTTTACAAAGAAGGAGCTAGTGGCAGCTACGCGGCCAAGGATCTCCGTAATAATCTACAATAACAATCATGTTTTTAAATTGTTAAAAATATTTAAATGATGCCAAAACTCAAAGTAATGTGTGGTCCTACTTTTAAAAATAATTTTTCAAAATATTATAACATTCTATCATATTATATAATATTATACATTAAGGTTCCTGGGGCCCTTAGGCAAATTTAATTTTAATTAATAATAAAATTGATTTTTTTTTTTTTCAAATTTAATTTAAGGAAAAAAAAAATATATTACTAATACAATTAGAATTATTTCTTGAATGTTTTTTGTTTATCCAAAATCTGGAATTGTTATCATAAATAAATGTTTTCAGAAGTTACATAAGCTTAATGTTTTGAAAAAAAGCATTTTTTTTATTTAACAGTCAATACTGGCATACACGTTTTAAAACGGTAAAAGTATATTGATTACCAATAGTTTTGAAACGATAATGGATTGCACTATGGGAAGCAAAGCATTATCTGCCCCTATAGCTGAGCATTATCAACTCTATTTACAATAAAATGGTTATGTACAGACTGGTATTTATTACACAATGTTTTCCAACTTATTTTATTCGAGATTTGTACCATATGTAGACGGTATTGTTGGTTATTGTTGGTCCAGAGTAAATAAACTATTGACCACATTTTTGTTCTTAAATCATGGAAAATTGTTATGAATTTAATTTTGTTTTACAATGTTTGTTTATCGATTGTAAGGCTACGTACGATTCTGTAACGAATAATGACGCTAATTCGTAATGAGTTATTGGTTCATGATTGAATTCAATATTTCTATAAAGTTCGCTAAATTAATAAAGATCATCATTATCATCGGCGCAATAGCCTTATGGTGGGCCAGTTCATCTACTTACACAGGCAAATTTCGAGATAAGTGATGTTTTTCTTTTTACGGGGCTTTTCAGCTCAAAGCTCTACAGCCGTATTAGACCGGAACCTACGGTTTAAAGTGGATTCCAAAACATTACAAACATCCATGGCACCGCCGGGACTCGAACTCCAAATCTGTGGCACCGAGCGCCAATCACTCGGCCATCAGGCCTTCTTGTATTCTAAATTTGCTTGCAAAAATACACATATACCTTAAAAATAACAGTACCGAAGTATTTATAGAATGACACGCAAACAAATGAAAATTGTACATTTTAAGCATAAAGTTGCCAGATTTGTAATGCATTAAATTCTTTTTTTTTCCTCTTATGCATCTAGCAGACACTTAGAGAGTTGTATTTGATGCCTTAAAGCAAGCGCTGCACCGAAGTTACTCGCTTAGCACTACACAGGGAGGTGGGTGTAGCTTGAAGATAAGCTACGGACGCGCGTAACACTGCACCCCCAACGCTCTACGATCATGTTTATACGGAAACCTACGGTTTAAAGTGAATTCCGAACCACTGATTCTAGTGGACTACAAACACCGCCAGGACTTGAATCCGAAACCTGTGGTACAGAGTGCCAGAGCGCTAGCCATCAGGCCCCCAAATTGATAAAGATGACACTGAATAAAAAATATTCTTGGTAAAAATTCTATCAACACCTCCATGCGATAACAGTTCTGCACAAAATATTAATATTATTCTTCAATAAAATAATCTCAAACTTTTAAACTTTGCACAATACCTTCGCAAGAGAAAAATATTGATCTAATATTGCTTCTATTTACATCATTTTTCAGTAGCTTTTATGTTGTATTCAATTTATTTTATTTATAAATATATTGAATTCTGCGTTTTGTAAAATTCAGATTTAAAGTATTTTAAATATCATTAGCGGCCTGATGTCCGAGTGGCTAGGCGCTCTGAGCTCTGTACCACAGGTTTCTGGTTCGAATCCCGGTGGAGCCATGGATGTTTGTACTGATTTGAATCCACTTTAAACCGTTGATCCCAGTCTAATAAGGCTGTTGTGCGAAATGCTGACAACCCTACCCCTGTAAAAAGAAATCTCCTGTATCGAAGCGACGTGATGGCCAACTCGCTAACGCTCTGCCAATAGGCTAACGCTCTTTGGTACCACTGGCTTCAGGTTTGAATCCCTGGTGGTGGCATGGATATTTGTGAGTGGTTCGAAATCCACGTTAAGCTGTAGGTTCCGGTCTAATTAGCCTGAAGTGTGCACAAAATGACTTATTGATCAAACCAAACCTGTATCGTAATCTGCCTACTGGCAGATTCCGGTTTGGTTCCGCCTTGGCCCACCATGGGCTTGTAGTGCCAGGAGTCAGTTAGAATATGATTATAAGTTACAATTATCTATCATTTTGAAATATAATGATATGCAATTACTATTAATAATAATGAAGCACTTTAATGTCATCAGTTGTCAATGAAATGGATAATCTTTTTATAAGAAATGTTTTTACATTTTACATATAATCAGAATGTTTTTTCCAGGTTCTTAAGAAATGATAGTTTTGATTTGAGTTGGGGAAAAAAACATATTTTTGTGAAAAGAATTAAGATTCTTAAAATCTGGAATTATTTAAAAAATAAAGTAATAATTACTAATTTAAAGTTCATAATAATTACTTTGTGTTCATCAAAAAGGTATTCTATGTTATTTTCTGTTGTTTTTTATATTAAGGTGATTTCATTTTTATTTGATGGAAATATGGAATATATTCCTTCCAATATATATGTAGAATTTCTTTAAAAATCGCGCCCTATAATATGAAAAACCACTGACTTAGAAGGATGTTATAATTTATAAATGAAATGTGAGCAGATTTGAGAGCACTTATTTTTAAATTTTTTATCAGGTGTGAACATGATGTTGTTCTGGTTAGAGTCCTTGACGTTATCAGAAACTGAGGGTCAGCAAATAAAACTCCATTGCAAATTTTTGTGGAAAATGGTATTTTGGGCCTTAACTCTTGAAATGATCCATGAATAACTTTAGATTTAAGGAATTTACTGGAGAATTTGGCTTTTGTTTGAAGTGCTTTGTAGGATGGTTTTGAAGCACTTTTCATGTTTTGAATTGGAATTTTAAACATTTGTATTTCCGATAGCTATAAGTACTCGTAGTGCATAGATCAATTCCTTCTTGAAGTTTCACATTTATCACTTTTGGCCTTTTCCGGTGCCTATTGAGCTGTATAGTGCTTCTTATTGTATTTGGAATACTTATTTCTTCATTTATGCCTAGAATGAATAACTTTTAGACTTAAGGAATTTACTTTAGACTTTACTTTTTACTTTTAGACTTAAGAATTTACTTTCATTCTTAATTTAAGACTACATTTATCTTATTTTTACACATTCTTTTAGAGATTCTTGAACAATTCGTTCTTCGTGAAGTTCTGGATCTATTCACCATTGCTATATTCATGGGGCTATTGAATTTGTCCATTCATGTAGTATTCCAATCAATTGCTTCATATATCTCGTGCATTATTAAACACTGGCATATTCCTGAGTTTATTCATCCGTTCTCTAATATTCACACAAAAGTTGAAATTTGCTGAGCAGATTTAATCATTTTTTTTATCTTACCTTTTTTATTGTTTATTGTTTGCATATGCACACTTTCTGAAGCCAGTTCATCAGCTGCGGCCTGCTACAACACCTTCTATTATCATAATATAAAATTCATAATCCACAGATTGGATTTGGAACAGTAGATTTTACAACTGTTTTTGCAGTTTTTTTTGCTTTGATAACACACATACGAAACAGGTATTTGTATTATGATAAGGCAAAATATTCCAATCACTCAAAATGTCACAACATAAAGATCTAAAGATTTCAGTTTAATTGTCTATTGATGTATCTAATAAAATTTATCGTCATTGATGCAAAAAGTGCTTTTGATTTTTCAGTGATGAAAAACTCTAGTACAATAATATCCCGAGAGGTGGATCTGACGAAAGTGGCTTAAATAGAATTCTCATGAATCGTAGCACAAATTTACATGTAAATGAATATAAATTTTATGTGCCTGGGATCCAAAACTAAGAAAAAGACATTAATTAAAATTAAAAATTATTTAAAGAATTTGAATTTCTTTATTTAGTCAATTTTTTTATAATTTCGCACCTTCTAATGTCATTATGGAACAGGCCATTTTTCTTACAAAATTCTAAAAAATGTTCACTTTTATTATTTCTTTTCCTCATGAAAAAAAATTTTCATTTGAGGAAAAAAATCGTTTGACAATAAAGGGGGAAAAAATTAATATTAATTAGGTTAAACATACTAAATTTTAGAACAAACAATTTTTTCTTGCAGAATTCTAAAAATTTTCACTTTTATTTTTTTTTTTTTCATGAAAAAAAAATTACATTTGGGGAAAAAAAAATCGTTTGACAATATAGGGGGAAAAAAGTAAATATTAATTAGGTTAAAATATTAATTTTGAACAGGCAATTTTTCTTACAAAATTCTAGGAAATTTTCACTTTCATTTATTTATTTATTTATTTTCCTCATAAAAAATTTACATTCGTTGGAAAAAAATCGTTTGACAATAAAGGGGGAAAAAGTAAATATTAATTAGGACAAAGGTATTATTTTTTTTGGAACAGACTATTTTTCTTACAGAATTCTAAAAAGTTTCACTTTTATTTAATTTTCCCCCCTCATGAAAAAATGTACATTTAGGGAGAAAAAATTGTTTGACAATAAAGGGGAAAAAGTAAATATTAATTAAGTTAAAGATATTAAATTTTGGAACAAGCCATTTTTCTTACAGAATTCTAAAAAAAAAATTCCCTTTATTTAATTTTCCCTCTCGAAAAAAAATTTACATTTAGGGAAAAAAATTGTTTGTCAATAAAAAGGGGGAAAAGTAAATATTATTTAGGTTAAAGATATTGAATTTTGGAACAAGCCATTTTTCTTATAAAATTCTAAAAACTTCCCTTTTATTTAATTTTTTCCCCTCATGAAAAAAAATTTACATTTAGGGGAAAAAAAAACTGTTTGACAATAAAAGGGGGAAAAAGTAAATATTAATTAAAGATATTAATTTTAAAACAAGCCATTTTTCTTTCAAAATTCTAACAAAAATTCGCTTTTATTTAATTTTGTCTCATGAAAAAATTTACATTTAGGGAGAAAAAAATGGTTATTAATTAGGTTAAAGATATTAAATTTTTAACAGGCATTTTTTTTTTTTTTAAGAAATTCTAAAAAAATTTCACATTTATTTATTTTTTTATTTTTTTCACATAAAAAAAAAATGTACATTTGGAGAAAAATCGTTTGACAATAAAGAGGAAAAAAAGTAAATATTAATTAGGTTAAAGACTTTCCCCTAATCAAAACACTCTGAAAACAGATGAAATTTATAAGTTCAATGTAAAATATCAATCGAAAAGAATTGATAAAAAAATATATATTCATAAAAAGGAAGAAATATACAGAGCAGTGACTGGGAATTAAGAAAACAGGGACACGTAGAGCGACAAACTAAACTAAACCTCACAATCAGACAGGAATTTTTCACGTTTTCTCTCATACAATAAGCAAAAGTATGCAGTTATTAATATCCCTACGTCTTTGGTATGTTTATGTCGCACATTAGTAAAACACAAAGCCGCAATGTACCAAAAAAAAAAAGTATTTTCTTTTTTATATAAATTATTTTTCGAAATTATTACAGTTAATTGAAAATTTGTGTTAATTTACAAAAAAACTTTTCTCATTGCATATAAGCACAGAATTATGTTGTTGCAGTTGCATATTAAATTACATAATTTTAATTATCTATTATTTATAAAGTTATGCAGCATAAATAAAATTAGCTTAAATTTTTTTATTTTTTAAGACTATTAAGTTTTTCTTAATAACTTTTCCCATTTTATAATTATTTTTATAACTGCGTTTGTAATAAGTCGATATGAGCAGTATTGGTAGTTTCGTTGGTAAAATTAGAACAAAAAAGTTTATTCAATAAATATATAGACATATTTTTTATGTTTTATTATTATGCACACTTTGCTTTGCCATTAAACCTTCTGTTTTTTTTTATTATATTTTTCATTTATTTTTTTTCTTTACTAATGCTGGGCACTTGACTGTGAGTCGTGGGCCATTGATATGACAGAAATGTGGTAAATTCGGCGTTATCCAGGGGGCACCATAGGGGCCTTCCCATTCGAGAGAATGGGGGAAAGGTAGTAATGCCTTAAGGGAGGACTTTTTTTATATTAAGTCTGCAGTGCATGCAATTACTAACAATGGGCTATAATGGAATGGAATGCTTTTTAATTTAATAACTACGTAACTAACAAAATTATTACAACTGTTAACAACAATTAATAACTATTTCTTTTTAATTTAATCATGACAGGCAAATTATTATTTAACCAAACAATTCAAAAAACAATAAATTAATGGAAAAGCAAAATAATTAAAACTGAAAAGAGTACTTAAAAAATTATGAATAAAATATAAATGAATGTAAACTTTTTTATAAAAGGGGTAAGAAAGAAATTTGTATTAATTTTTTTTTTAAATTGTTGTTGTTTCTTATCCCACTTGGTAGACAGCAACATCTAGATTAATAATCGGGGCTCTGTCATGCTGATTTTTACAGGGTAGAGTTGCCAGCCCTACGCCCAACTCTCTGCAGTCATATTAGACCGAGAGCTACGGCTTAAAAGTGGATTCGAACCACTACAAATATCCATGGCACAGCGGGACTCAAACCCCATGGTATTGTGGTACTGAGAGCCAGAACGCTAGTCACTCGTCCCTTAAAAAATTAAAAAAAAAGAAAATTCAATTAAGCTGATAGCGAAACTCTTTACTCTAATCGTTATTAAGTCTAAGCGTTTTGCAAAGTAGTGGCTGTCAATAGATCATATATGGAGCACGTTTTTTTTTTAATGTAAAGCTTTTGTTATTTAACCAAATAATTGTAATAGTTAGAAGAATCGGGAAAAAAAAAATAACTAGAATAGAAAACGATACATCAAAAACGTTAAAATTTAATTTAAGCTACCTATGCCTAATTTAAATTTATCAAAAAATTAATTATGAAATAAAAATAAAACTAAATTATTTTTTCGAGATGAAAAACTTTCATGGAAAAGCTGACTGCGAATCTTTTCATCCCAACCGCCATTAAGTCTACACGTTTTATAAAGCAGTGGCTACCAGGAGATCCTAGATGGAATAAGCTTTTTTTTTTTTTTTTTTTTTTTTTTTTTTTTTTTTTTTTTTTTTTAATTTAATAACGACAAACCAGTCGCTACTTATAAAACAGTGGCTACCATGAGACCCCCTGGAGAAGTATTTTAATTTAATGATTACTGCAAAGCAGTGACTACTTATAAAGCAGTGGGTACCATGAGATCCCAGATGGAGCACTTATTTTAAATTTATGACCACTACTACTAAACCACACCACTTTGGGAATGATGTGGGTGAGAAGTCTGATTGGGCTCTGTGACGCTCTACGGTCATATGAGACCGGGACCTACGGCTTAAGGTGGATTCCGAACCACTACAAACATCCATGGCACCGTCGAGATTCGAACCCGAAACCTGTGGTACTGAGCGTTAGCCACTCCGCCATTAGACCCCAAATTTAATGACTACAAATTAGTGACTATTTATGAGCAGTGGCTACCATGAGATCCCAGATAGAGTACGTATTTTAATTTAATGACTACAAAGCAGTGCCTACATATAAAGCAGTGGCTATCCCGACACTCCAGGTGGAGTACGTTTAATAACTACAAAGCAGTGACTAGTTATAAAGCAGTGGCTACCATGAGACCCCAGATGGAGTATGCTTGTTAATTTATTGACTACAAAGCAGTGGATACTTATAAAGTACATTTTTATTTTAATAACTGCATAATACTTTATTATTTAATCAAATAATTAAACTAATTAAATAACTATAAAAAATAACAATTAGATCTCAAAATAATACTTTAAAAACTTCGAAAGTTAATTTAATTAGAATATGCTTCTGGCAAATCTAAACATATTCATACAAACAATATCCAGATGTAAAAAAATCATTATGTTAGTTGTAAAATAGTTGTAATATTTTGTAAGAACATTTAAATATTGCAATGAAGTATTGAAATGAATTGCTTTATTTAAACGAAATAAAGTCAATTGGATGCTGTTACACAATATTGCGAATAGCAACACACCACTGCTAAATCTTGTGAATGAGGCTCTATTTGTTCAACCTATTTACATCTATCCACGCACCAATTCATTCAGCTACTTTTCCTTCTTGGAAAAAGAATGAAGATTAAAAACGTTACACGTGGTTTTCTTCTCTTTTTTTTTTTTATGTATGAATATTTGTTTTAATTTTAATGAAATCACAGTTTTTATAATCATTTAGCATTTAGTTTTTGTTGTAGTTTTAATGCAGCTGGCAATACACAGACAGTTAATCTTTATGCCATATGAAAGGCTGCATCGACGTTACTCATTTAGCACTACTCCAGTAGGCTTTGAAGATATGCCACGGACGTGAGTAACACTACCCCACAACTCTCTACGATTATATTAGACAGGGACCTACGGCTTAAAGTGGATTGGTAGTTTTAAAATTGTTTATATATTTCAATTGATAGTTGATAATATTGATGAGATTTCCGATTTACTTTCCAAGAGTATTTTTTTCTTTTGATTTTTAAGTAGAAATTTAATTTTTGAATTTTTAAGAAAGAATACATCAGAAAATATTAGAATTTTGTAAAAAAAAAAAAAAAAAAAAAAAAAAGTATTTTATATTGATATTAAAAAAGATTTTCAAAATTTCAGAATGAGTTAACAATCGTTCATAAAATTTGAAAAAAATAGTTTTGAATGGAAACTTGTAAAACGATATCTTATGGTCGTATATCTTGGGTGCGTATACATTATTTAAGCTTGAAAATAAATCTCTACTGATCTCGGTCGAAAGAGTAAGCAGAGAAGAAAAATCTTCTACATTTGTGTGTCCTCGGGATTAAACCAAGAAAAACTTTCTCAAGATATCCTTTCTTTCTTTATATATCCTTCCATTTTTTATTTTTATTTCTATCCTTTCTTGGTGTTAACATAATCATCATCGAACCTTCTGATTTTTGAAGAAAGCTTTTTAAAAGAAAATCTGCAGCTGATTAGAACCAAAATTCTCCTGCATACTAGCTGCACATCGTGCGTCGTAAATCGAGCGCTATTCATTCATTGGTCTCTAAAATTCCATTCATTTGCAAGTGAAGTCGAAAAATATTTGCATATGAAATTTCGTTTAAACCAAATAATTCTTTTTTAGCGTATTTTCTTTCTCTCTCTCAATGTATTTTAATAAGATTTTCCATGTTTTTTATGCTGTACATAAATTACCTCTAGATCATATTTCTTAAAATTTGTGATAAACTTTTATAAAAGATTTTCATATGATGGCCCCATTTGTCATGATATATCAATATACCAACATCTTCATCAGTAGCGCAACAGTTCCTATGGTAGGCCAAGGCTATCTGCCTACGGGCAGATTTCGAGACAGGAGATGTTTTTATTTTTACGGGGTAGGATTATCAGCCCTACGCCTAACAGTCAGATCAGACCGAAGACCTGCGATTTAAAAGTGGATTTCGACCCACTACAAACATTCATGGCACCGCCGATACTCGAATCCGAAACCTGCGCACAGGGCGCCAGTCACTCGGCCATCAGGTCCTGGCCGCTTTGCTATTGTTATAAATTTTATCGAACTGTGGTTTTTTTTTTTTTAATAATTGGCCGGTGATTGCTTTTATAATTGCTGGATCATAAATTCTCAATATATATAAACTATAAAAACATTTATAGCTAAATTTTTTAACATTAAACAAAGCGGAAGCACATCAATTATTGTAAATTTTAATACTGTGTGGAAATTTAATTTCCATTTTACCTTTACAAAACTGTACAATTTTGAAGATTCAGATATGCAGCTTCATTTTCTGAAATATATTATGAATTTTTAACTTATACCAACTTTACTTACAACCAACATTTTCGTACCACCAGTTAATATTTTGAGAGTTAATTCTGTAAAGATCTGCACCCGTGGTGTAGAGGTTATCACTTCCGCCCTACATGTTGAAAGTCCAGTATTCGAGACCTGGTGGTTACAAAATGAATTTTGATTATCGCTCTCGGTATTCGGTGTCACAGATTTTGGATTCGAGTTCCGACGGCGACATGGATGTTTGTAGTGGTTCGGAATCAATTTTAAACTGCAGATCCTTGTTTAATATGACTGTAGAGAGTTAGGCATAGGACTGACAACCCTACTTCATAAAAGAAAACATCTAACAAGATATCTGCCAGTAGGCAAACTGCCTTGACCTATCATGTAACTAACTGATGAAGAAGAAAAATTCTGTAAAGCGGCTTGTATACGTGTAATATCGTTAAAATACTTTTATAAAAAAAAGTTTATATCGATTATTGACACATAAGAGCTCCCTCTATGCCACTTCCATAATATTGCTAAAACTAAATAAAGTGAAGCGTTTTTAGTGTTTTGGCGGGAGCTTTGAGTGTGTGCTTTGGCGAGCATAAATCTCAAATCCATAAGTCAAGTCAAAAGCGCTTTTGAGAAGGAAAATAAAATTAGTTTTGCTGTCTACTGTCGTGTTTATTTTGGAGACCATAAAAGTTTTCACCCGTGTCTCATTAAGCAAAGAGATTTTGAAAAATCTATAAAAACACGAAGAGTATAAATAATTTCAATTTATAGTTGATGATGAATGAAGTGGTATATGGGGATGTGAAGTAACAAGGACTATAATCCCCTAATCACTATACATATAAACAGTTAGTTTTTTCCTTATTTTTAATATGTCTCTCCACAACGGTCTACGATCGTGTTAGACCGGGACCTACGGTTTAAAGTGGATTCGAACCACTACAAACATCCATGGCACCGCCGGGACTCGAACCCGAAACCTGTGGTAACCGAGCGCCAGAGCGCTAGCCACTCGGCCATTCAGACCCCGAATTTATAGTTATTTGGACAGCAACAATTTAGTCATAAAAAAAAAAAAAATAATAATAATATAGACTTATAAATTAAGATTACTAAATTTTTGTTAATCAATAAGGTTTGAATTATTTAGCAATCGTGTGAATATTTTTCGGGGTCTGATGGCCGAGCTCTGGCGCTCAGTGCCACAGGTGTTTTGGTTCGACTCCCGGTGTGCCACAATTCTTGATGCATTTATTAAAAAAATCACAGTACATTTTTTTTTCAAATTAAAAGTTTCTCGAAAGATTCACCATCATGATCAGTGGCACAGCAGCCCCATGACGGCCAAAACGGTTTGCCTAATGGCAGATTTCGAAACAGGAGATGTTTTCTTTTTATTGGGTAGAGTTGTTAGCCCTACGCCTTTCAGTTATATTATATCGAGACTGAATGGCCGAGTGGATAGCGCTCTGCACTCGGTAGGGATGGATTCATCGTGTGATTCTTTTATGGATTCATCGGGGTTTTATGGACCACAGGTTTCGGGTACAAATTCCGACGGTGCATGGAAGTTTGTAATGGTTTTGGAATCCACTTTAAACCGTAGGTCCCGTTTTAATGGGATTACTAGTACTACACCACACCACATCAACGTGCCTAGAGCTGAGTTTCCTCTTTACAGTTTGGAAATGATGTGGATGAGAAGTCTGAGTAGTCCCTGCGACACTCTACGATCATGTGTGACCGGGCCCTACGGCTTAAAGTGGATTCCGAACCACTACAAACATCCATGGCATCGCCGGAATTCAAACACGAAACCTGCGGCACCGAGGGCCATTCACCGAGCACTCGGCCATTCTGGCCCCGGTCTAATATGACTAAAGATCGTAGGACAGACAACCCCGTCCAGTAAAAAAAAAAAAACATCTCATGCTTCGGAATCTGCCGGTTGACACACAGCCTTGGCCCACCATGGGACTGTTGCGCCACTGATGATGATCATGATGGAGAAGGTGATTCTTTTCGAGAAACATTTTAATTTTAGAAAAATTATACTATAATAAGGATCAATAACTGTTGAAGATACTTATAAAATGTGCACAACAAGAGTGATATTTCATTAAAAAGTTTATAATACTCGTAGGTTTAATCAATTTTTTTTGCTCATATTAAACTCATGTTTGTGAAAATTGCAACACCATGAAGGACTTACGCGAGTGAGCTGAAATTTTCAGGAAATGCAAATTAGCGCATGATATGCAAATGATTAGAATTTCCAATCCGTAGTGCATGCGTATGCTGAGCAGCGCCCTCTGAACGGGGGATGTATCCGAATAAATAGACGGCTGTAGCGAGGCGTGTATGGTTATGGGGGGTTATCTGCTAGTGGTAAACGTTAGCTCAATCGTTACTTATGCCTCATCGACGAAAGAGAGCGAGATTTGAACAACTTACAGAGTTTGAACGGGGAGAATCATCGGCCTTCGTGAAACTAGATTGTCTTATCGTGCAGCAGCCGCTCGTGTGCAGCGTAACAGCAGCACAGTGATGCGTCTTTGGAAGCAGTGGACGGACGAGTGTCGGACAACTCGGAAATCCGGGAGTGGACCCCGAAATGTGACGTCAGCTCGCGATGATAGACACCTGGTCCGCATGGCGCTGACGGACCGTACAGCTTCCTCTAGACAATTGGCAGCACAGTGTTCAATAGCTACAGGTGTCATTGTGTGCTTCATCAATTCATAGACGTCTGCCGCAGCGTGGACTGCGCGTAAGGACTCCTTTATACAGGATCCCTCTCACGCTAAACCATCGCCGCCTGCGGCTACAATGGGCCACTCAGCATAGAGACTGGCGTGCTGATTGGCAGCATGTCGTGTTTTTCTGACGAATCCCAGCTTTAATTTGTGGTACCATGATGGCCGCATTCGTGTCAGACGCTATGCCGGTGAACGCCACCTTCCGGAGTGCATTATCGAACGCCAGTGGGCGAACACCGAGTTATGGTCTGGGGTGCCATAGCATATCATAGACGATCTCAATTGCTAAGAATTGTGGGCAATCTGAAGAGCAACCGGTGCATCAGTGAAGTTCTACAGCCCAAGCTGTTCCCTTCCTTCAAAGCTTGCCAGGCGCTGTATTTCAACAGGACAATGCCCGCCCTCATATCGCTAGGACTGTTCAATCCTTCTTTGTAACGCGGCAGGTACAGCTTCTTCCTTGGCCTGCGTATTCCCCGGATATGTCGCCGATTGAACGTGTGGGATTTCGTTGGTCAGTGTCTCGTTCGTGATCCTCGTCCTGTTGCTTCTGCAGACGAACTTTGGGTGCGCATACAAACAATATGGAATGCTCTTCCTCAGGCAGACATTTAAAATTTGTTTGACTCCATGCCACGTCGTGTAGCAGCACTTATTGCGGCGCGTGGTGGCTACACAAAATACTGATTCCGATCTCTTGTTATTGTTTGTTTGCTTTGAACATTTAATCGTTTATTTGTACCACTACCACTCAACTGTGTATTAAATTTCATTCAATTATGACGATTCCTTAATGGTGTTGCAATTTTCACAAACATGAGTTTATATAAGAAAAAAATGATGAGTTTTAATCAGTTAATGCTAACGTTCGTATTGTGAAATTTTTATCTGCAATTTTCCAATCACTGATTTTTGAAATATCTAATCTATGAATCAAGTTTTAGCAAATATACTAACAGTAAGCAAGTTGAACAATGAAATTTAAAACATTTCAATTTCTATCAATGAAATACTATAGATTTATCTTCTGATATATGCAATGAGTTGTGATTGAGTTGCAATGAGTTGTTTATTGCATCTCTTAATGAAATAATAATTTAAAAGCCTACTTTGGCAATTAATCTCTTTAAGAACATTGTCACATACTTGTATATTTAATTTTTTTTTAATTCGAAAAAAATTTCAAGTGCAAAGACATATAAAAATTTGTCTAAGAACTATTCACTACAGAATCTTTTTTAAAAAATAATTAAAAAAACCTTTTCGATTATCAACACTGATAGCGTTTTATTCTATTTTATGATCACTGCTTTGAAAACATTGAATGTTACAGTAGAACCTCTGTAAGTCGAACTTAGGGAGACGCCGAATATTTCGAGTTACAGAGTTTTCGACTTATGGAGGATTTCGACTTACGCGGATTTTGTAAGGAAAGGTTAGAGGTTATTTTGAGTTGGAGAGGTAAAATAAATAAAAATTCAACTTACAGAGTTTATTTGCAACTTAAAAGTTATATATGTACTACAATAAAAAAAACAAAATAATTCCGAGACAACCTTAAAATTAAAAATATTGTGTATTAAAAAAATCAGTTATTATTATTTATTTATTTAGACAATTCGATCGTTCTCTATCTATAGCATTATCTAAGCTATAAAGAGCAGAAAATTTTTTTTTTTCCGAGTTGCTATTTTATAAAATTGGTTATTCTATTAACTATATACTCATACGTTGTTTTCTAAGAAAAAATGACATGCATTGTCGGCAAATCCTTAAAGTCGGTAACTTATTTTTCTTCGAGCTATAGAGGTAATTAGTTTCAAATGATCGAGCTGTAAAAAAAAGAGTGTAAAATCAAACATTGCTAATGTTCGAGATATAGAGGTCCAATTTTTTTTTTTTCGAGTCATGAAGGGAAAATATATACCAAAATGGCTTGAGGGGTTGGACTAATTATTTCGACTTATAGAGGGTTGAAATTTCGAGTAATGGAGGTTTTGGGGCTTGAAGGGAAGGGAACAAAAAAATTTTTTGAGTTGTGGAGGTTTTCGGCTTAACGAGGTTCTACTGTAGCATTATCCACTTGGTAGACAGCACCATCTAGATCAAGTCCGAGAATCCGTGTGGTCTCAATCCGTGTGGCTTATATTATCATTATTATTTGCTGAATGAAATATAAAGGTTAAAATGTAGTTCTTTTCAATAATTGTATAAATTTAAAAAACGTTAAGTTGTGTCTATTGGGGCCTGAAGGCGGAGGACTAGCGCTCGGTGCCATAGGGTTCGAGTCTCGGCAGTGCCATGGTCGTTTTTGTAGTGGTCCAGAATTCCCTTTAAGGCTTAGGTCCCGGTCCAATATGATTGTTTGGCGTACTACTGACAACCCTACCCCATAAAAAGAAAAACATCTTCTAATGTTTCGGAATCTGCTAGTAAGCAGATGACCTTGGGCCACTGAAGTAGAATTTGTATTATTCAATTCCTTCTATTAGCTCACACTCTCCCTATATATATCTTGTTCAAATTTTCAATCGTTCATAAAATACTTTGTATTCATCCACTCAAGTTCAAATACATTTTTTTTTTGAACTTGTAGTGGATGACACTAGATGTTAATACAGTTTTTTCAAATATTAATTCAGTAATTAAATTTAATTCATTAATTTTAGTTTTTTTCAGATTTAAGTTGCCTATATATATACCCAGAGATGGCGCCAGATAAACTTAAAAAAAAAAAAATGAATGAAAATTATTTATAAAGGACTTTCTACAATAGAGTGTGAAAAAAAAGAAGGAATTGACTTAAAAAAAAAAAAAATTTTTTTTTATATTACTTTTAAGTTTAATAAATCATAAAAGTCCACATGTGGGCAGTTATCGTTGCACAAAGTATTTTTTCAGAATCATGTGTTAAATTGAAGATTTTGTGAAAAGCCTATTGTAAACAATAAATAATTTTCTAACAAGATCCAATTATTATCCAGGTTGCGACATTGAAAATAAGACTAGTCTGGAAGAAAATCTGTCCCAGAACACCGTACTTGAACCCTTACTTGGTATGGTGAACAAAATACAGAATTCACTGGAATTCCATCATCTTTTGTAAACAAAAATAAGGAGGTAGCAACATCTGAGGTCAAAATAAATGGTAACGGTAATTAACCATTAAGCTCAACGGCCACATACGTGCGCATTATTATTATTATTTTGAGTTTATTTATTTATGAATTGTTATCAATATAAAAGGAACACATTGTAATAAAAATAACTAAATCTATTATTTTCGAATTAAAAAAATTCCTCTTTGGAGTTATTAACAGATTTAGTGAAATATTGCAAAAAGTTCTACTGAATATTTTATCAAACAAATGTGTCCTATAAGAGGTAATAATAATCTTTTTTAGTGTATAGATAATTTTATTGACCAAATGATAAATAATGCAAATCCGACATATCTTTCAGATTAGTTGTAAAATAAATTCTCAGAAGCAATTTTTAAAAATAGAAAAGGTCTATTTTAAATGCATTTTGAAAGTTGAAGTAATACAAAATTTTTAATAATGTGAAATTAAATTAAAAACTGTAATTTATTGATATAGTGTCCTTTATGGTTACGATGATCCATTTAAATCAATACAATTAATATTTAATTTTAGATCCTATCTTTTTCTCGTGGTTTTTTTTAAAAAGGACGGATTCAAAAAGAAAAATTCGTTTAAAAACATTAGATGAATTGCGTGAAACAATCAAGAATGAGGTTGTTGATGCCTCTCCTGAGTTTTGTAGATGGTTTCAGGTTCGAATCCTGGCGATGGCATGGACGTTTGCTGGTGGTTCGGAATCCACGTTAAACTGTAGGTCCCGGTCTATTTAGCCTAAAGGGTGCATAAGATGACCGTAGAGCTAAAACCAAACCAAACCTAAGTTTTTTTAAAAGAACGAATTCAAAAGAAATTTGTTCAAAAACATTAGATGAATTTGTGAAGCAATCAAGAATGAGGTTGTCATTGCTTCTCATGAGTTTTTTAAAAGAACGGATTAAAAAAAAGTCGTTCAAAAACATTAGATGAATTGCGTGAAGCAATCAAGAACGAAATTGTCATTGCCTCTTAAAAAAAAAAAAAATTAAAAAAAAAAAAAAAAAAAAACGGATTCAAAAAAGAAATTCGTTCAAAAATTATATGAATTGCGTAAAAGAATAATGAATGAGATTTTCATTGCCACACAGGAAATATCAAAGACAGTGCGACATGCTCAATTGCATTTACAAGAAATTCGAAAGAGATATCGAATAATTGCTTCGATAAAATGATTCTGCAAAAATTTTATATTTATTGTGATTTTAGAAAAGTTATAAGCAAATAAAAAAAATATGTAGTAATAATTATAGAATATAGAAATAATTTTTTTTTTTTTTGGTAAATAATTAATGAACTCGGTTTACAATCTATTCAACTGTATGTCATTTGTATATAGCATTCTAGCAAGACTCATTTTATCCATTGCATAAAGAATAAAACTATTGATAGTGAATATTACATGTCATTATTGGATAGATTGAATGTAGAAATCAAGAAAAAAGTGTTGTTTCACCAAGACACCGTGTCTCAAGTCTATAAAAACGATGGTTAAAATGAATGAATTACGCTTCGAATTGCTTTCCTGCCCACCGTACTCTCCAGATCTGGTCCCGAGTAACTATTGGCTTTTACATACATCAAAAAGATGCTCCAGGGAAAGAAATTTGACTCAAATAGAGAAGTGAATGATGAAACTGGGGCCTGTTTTGAGTGCAAAGACAAAAATAAATAAAAAATGCTGAAAACTGCTCGGAAAATTTCAACTTATCACGTGTGAACAATCGAGAACGGATAAATAAACTCGGGAATATGCCAATGTTTAATAGTGCACGAGATATATGAAGCAATTGATTGGAATACTACAAGAAAAGCCAAATTCAATAGCCACATGAATATAGTAATGTTGAATAGATCAAGAACTTCATGAAGAATGAATTGTTCAAGAATCTCTAAAACAGTATACTAAAGTAAGATAAATGTAGTCGTAAATGAAGAATGAAGTATTCCAAATTCTACAAGAAACGTTATATGCTCTCATGTTGACGAATAAAGTCGAATTTCTAAAAATAATTTGTTTTTCTTATCTAGACCAGAGGCTTATTGAGGGATATTTTAACCTTAGTAAAATTGCCAGCGGCTTATTGGTTTTTTAATAATTAGAGCTAATGTCGACAAAAAAAAAAAAGTAAAAGAAAAAAATTTAATATCGATATTGCAAAAATCAAATAATTCATCCTTTGAAAAATCAATAATCAAAGAAATAGATTCAGTAACAGCTATCAATTCAATTTTGAATATTTTTACTTTCTAATGCAGCTGGCAAACACATAGACAGCTTGGTCTTGATGCCTTTAAGGCAAGCGCTGCACAGACGTTACTCACTTTGCATTACCCAGGGGGCGCGTGTAACTTGAAGATAAGCCACGGACGCGGAGTAACAATGCCCCCGCAACGCTCTACGATCCTATTAGACCGGGACCTACAGTTTAAAGTGGATTCCGAACCACTACAAACATCCATGGCACCGCCGGGACTCGAACCCGAAACCTGTGGTACCGAGCGTTAGCCACTCGGCCATTCAGGCCCCTCAATTTTGAATATAGAATTATGAAAAGTTATCTAATAAAGGCTCTTGTGTTATTAATAAAATTTTTCTCAGGATTCAGTTTTTAAAATTATTTAGTTACTTAAAAATTTTTCTCAGGGTTGGGGAGTTGGTCAAAACATTTTCGACTCCTGATTCGAATTTTTATACCGACTCATTTCCATAATTTCATGCTATATGATCTTAAATAATTTTAGAAGAATTTGTGAAATATATTCAATTATTTTTACTGAACTTGTATATCTATGGGGTCTGATGGTCAAGTGACTAGCGCTCTGGCAGTGCCATGGATGTCTGTAGTGGTTCGGAATCCACTTTAAACCGTTGGTCTCGTTCTAATAGGGCTGTAGAGCGGCCAGCCTACCCCATAAAAAGAAAACATCTGTCTAGAAATCTGCCAGCAGGCAGACGGCCTTAAGGCTCGTGCCTACTAAGGCGAGAAGATGTAAGCGAAAAATTTGACCAATCACTAGCCTCACCACGTTCGCCTGAAACCAGTTTGAAATGCACCGCCCGAGTTGACCAACTTTCAACTCGAAGCGGAACTTCACTAGGCGTAATGCTATTTCTGACGTTTCGCTGTGAAGGGGTCGAAAAATTTTTCTCGCCTGCCGCGTGAATCTTCACGTCTCTCGCCTCGGTGGGAAGGAGCCTTTAGCCTATCATGAGGCTGTTGAGCCACTGATGATGATGATCATTGTATATCTATAAAACAATTTGAAAGTGTAGTATTCGTACTTACTCAAAAAACATTCTAGCATTTTGTTGTTACTTGGTAGACAGCAACATCTAGACCAAGTCCATGAACCCGTGTGTTCTCTTGGAAGGAGGGAAAGAGGGGGGAAGTTCAGCTTCTGTTCTTATAAAGCATATAGGTAGAAGTCTGACTTGGCTCCGTGACGCTGAATTTTTACGGGGTAGGGTTGTCAGCTATTCGCCCAACGCTCAGTAGTCATATTAGACCTGGATCTACGGTTTAAGGTGAATTCAGAGTCACTAAAACCATCCATGGCACCGCCGGCACTAGAACCCGAAACCTGTGACACAGAGCACCAGTCACTCGGGCATTAACATCACTTGTAGTCTACACTCAAGAGCCCAAACATTATGACCCCCTACATTTTGCAATGAACTCGCCTGGATGACGTGATCAGGTGGAAGTGGTATTTAACTGGTATTAATCCATGCCAAGGCGGGTTGAAGCTGTGTTGCGCGCCAAAGGTGGGCCAACTCGTTATTGACAGGTGGTCATAATGTTTGGCTCTTGAGTGTATATTTACTCACAAAAAAATATACATATCCCTTAAAAATAACAGTATCGAAGTATTATAGAATAGCTTAACACATGCAAATGAAAATTTTACATTGTAAGCACAACGATGCCAGATTTGTAATACAGTAAATCTTAATAATAGAATAGCTTCTACAAGATCTTTCACTGTGGATCCAAGATAACTTTTATAAGTCTCTGTAGGTTAGAAACACAGAGACTTTATATAAGCCTCGGTGTTGTGAAAAGTCACATTTTTATAAGCCTCAGTATTGAGGAAAGTCTCTTAACACATACTTGGTATGCTGCTAAAGCAGCAACTCTCAAGCTACTGGTTGTATTATTGAAGGATACAATGGAATTGAATTAATTAACATTAATTCTTATCTCATTATTCTAACGCTATAATTCTAACACATTAACTAAGAAATCTTAAACATTAATTCCGAAAATAAGAAAAAAATACCGTACGTTTTAAATCGCGACCGACTTCCCATCTCTGTTTCTAATAAAAGAGAATCGTAATTAATATTTCCTCATTAATAATGTATATTATGTAATAAGTTTACTGTAGTTTGCGAGTTTCTTATAACGTTTTATTATTCAATTTGTGTTGCACTTTTAAGATGCAACAGTATTTTTAGTGATTTCCTTATCAGTGTATTTGTTGTTAGCAATGATAAGGAAATCACTAAAATAATATTATATCTTATCATAACAACAATTACAATGGGTATGAATGGCCAAGTGTTTAGCGCTCTGGCGTTCGATGCCATGGATACTTATAGTGGTTCGGAAACCACTTTAAGCCGTAGGTCCCGGTCTCATAAGACTAGAGGCCTGATGGCCGAGTGGCTAACGCTCTGTACCATATAGATTTCGGGTTCGAATCCCGGCGGTGCCATGGATATTTATAGTGGTTCGGAATCCACTTTAAGCCGTAGGTCCGGTCTCACATGACCGTAGAGCGTCACAGAGCCCAATCAGACTCCTCACCTACATCTTACCCAAATTGTAACGGGGCAAATCAGCTCTAGGCACAGTGATGTGGTGTGGTGTATTGTAAATGTAGTGGTCTTATGACTAGGGGCCTTATGGCAGAGTGGCTAGCGCTCTGGCACCTGGTACCATAGGATTTCGGGTTCGAATTCCGGCGGTATCCATGGCACCGCCGGGATTCGAATATAGTGGTTCGGAATCGACTTTAAGCTGTATGTTCCAGTTTAATATGACCATAGAGCGTCACAGAGCCCAATCAGATTCTCTTACCCACATCATTCCTAAACTGTAAAAAGTCATCTCAGCTCTTGGCATAGTGATGTGGTGCGGCATACAGTAGTAGTGGTCTCGACGCGGAACCTAGTCAGACTTCTACCTACGGGACCTCCATCACAACAGACGCTGCCCCCTTTCCCTTCAACCATGAGTCTATAGGTTCGTAGACTTGGTCTAGGTGTCTACCAAGTGGAGATGAAACAATAACAAATACAATAAATATCAGTACAATTTAAACTGATATCTAACATTTATTCAACACACACACACACACATATATATATATATAGAGTTCATAAAAAATAAAGACCGAGAAATAAATAAAGAACATTTTATACATTTAATTTCGTTTTATTGTTTTTCTACTGAATTGTTAATAACTTTACATGAAAAGAAATACATACATACATACATAACAAAAAACAGCTCATAAATATATTAAGCAGTCAAATTATTCAGCTTTACAAAAAATATTAACAACATACAAAAACAAATACATATTGTCTTCAAAGTATTTGATTTTTAATCTAGAAATATATGCACTTAGACTTTTTCTTGTTTTGTTTTTGTTTACAAAGCATTTTAAAATAATTATAAATAAATGTCCACATTTATCCAATATTTTTTTTAAACAAATCAATATCTGAATTTCCACGAAGTTTAAGCAAACAAATAAATAAATTTCAATTTCTATTTTTCAACAATTAATTAAAAAACACTATTTCTCTAATTTTTTGTCCTTGACTAGATAAATGACATTGTGCATTTGTAAGAAATGGCAACAACTTTTTTTAATATTGTTATTATAAGAAAAATGTATTAAAATTTTTTTATTTATTAAAAATCTCTAAAAAACTGAGATCATAACAAATATACACACAGTCCTATATATAAACTATGATAATAAATAAATACCCTAATTTCCTGCCTATGGGAAATAGCGACAACTTTTAATATTGTCATAAGGAAAATTTATTAACTTTTTTATGTAATAAAAACTGAGATCATAACAAACATACATATAGTCCTATTCATAAATTATGATAATAAATAAATACCGTAATTACCGGCCTATAATCCACAGCGCCGTATAATCAGCAGGTGTTGATAAAATAAAAGATCATGCATAAGCAGCTGGTAATTCACGTCTCATCATATACCATGTTTCATTTTTATACACATAACATAAAACTTAGAAAAACTTTTTTCAATTTTAAGGAGTGGTTTTGATGACAATTATATTTAAAAAATTATGCAATAAATTTAAGATAGTAGTAACAGGAAAGGACATATGAATTTAAAACTATGGTAAAAACATAAACAATATTTTTTCGATAATTTGCAATCATGAAAATCTACATGAGGATAAAAGTTAATTATTAATTTGACCTGAGCAGCATTTTCAATTCATATTTATAAATTCATTCCAGGTTTGTCTCATCCACTAGCATACATTGGTGTATGATGCACGTCGTATTTTGGCTACTTTTTTTAAATATCCTATCATCTTCCATTGTCTATAATGATTTGTTTCTTCTCATGGTCAGCAGATTGTTTATTTTTCTCTATCATAATTATTTACTTATTTTTTACTACATACGCGGCGGCCTATAGTTTATAGAGTTTTTATGTACCGAAGTTAAATTGTTGCACCGAAATTTAAGTTTTATCGGCGTATAATTCATGGATTATAGCAGGGGTCTCCAAACTTTCCAACCTTAGGGCCATATTGTTTACTCCAGTAAGTACCAAGGGCCAAAATCATTTTAATTTTCTGCCATTATCTATAATTTCTAGTGTTTTAATGTGTTTTTTTATCCAAATTATTACAGCAACAATAAGCTATTCACTGTAGCCGGCCGTAGTTTGGAGACCCCTGGATTATAGCTTTTGCTTTTACGATCTTCTGCTTTAATTCTCTCTTCTTAATTGTTCGTTGTCTTTAATTATTCTTTTATATTCTTATTCTTCAATTTAAGCAACTTCAATAGTGCAGATTTTTTAACTATCTTTAAGATGTGCAGGTTTTCGTGGTTCTTAAAACCACATAGGAACTCCGTAATCGGAAAGCACGATGGCCATGGGTTATAGGAACAAAATTATTGGTAGTTGGTTTGAAATATTTTAACATTTCTTTCAATTTTCACGATATAAATATAGATGCGAATAAATTTATAACAAGATACATTAAAACAAATAAATGTTTTTCTACATTATGCAATGCTATGAATAATACGAATAGACTTCGGAATACAAGATTAAATTAAACCTTTTTTTTTAGATGCCGAAAAGTTATTATGGATCGAAGTTAAGGTTGTTGCACCGACATTTAAGTTTTTTTAGCGCATAATCCAAGGATTATAGGCAGGAAATTATGGTAGTTGGTTTGAAATACTTAAACATTTTTGCCAATCTTTTCAATATAAAAGATGAGAACAACATTACAACATTGTTAGAAGATACATTAAAATAAATAAAAATTTTCAATAACTGAATGTAAAAAGTTTTTACATTATGCAATGCTATGAATAACACGAAAAGACTTTGAAATACAAGATTCGATTAAACCTTTGTTTAGATGCTCGAAGGTTTTTATATATCGAAGTTAAGTTTGTTGCACCGAAATTTAATGTATCTTATTGCAATAAGATACATTAAAACAAATCAATTTTCAATAACTGAATGTAAAAAAGCTTTTTACATTATGCATTGCTATGAATAATGCAATAAATTAATAAGTCAAAATCATATTACACGTGAGATGCTTATTTAAAAATGGGACGAAAAATAAATAAAATATGTTTCATTTGCATTTTTTTTAAATAAATAGTAAAATATATGTAAATAATAGAATTTATGTTTGCCAATATTTTATGAATGCAAGCAAGCGCCCTATTGAAGTTTGACTGACCTTGTTTTTAGTAAGTTTAACAAAAATTTTATTAGAAATGACAAGAAAATAAACAGCAGAATTCCATTTAAAATAAATGACGCAAAATATTTGGAAAAAACCTTAACTAATCTTGATCGTAGTATTTAGAAATATTTACATATACATATTAACAAGAAGTTATTTCTTAAAAACAATTATATATTTTAACAACAATCATTTATGTATATATATATATATATCACCCTTAACATAAAACCCATAGAAAAAAAAAAAAAGACATTTATTACATTTTAATCAGCTTTTACATTTTGGTAGATGTACCTAACAAACCGAAGAGATGCATAGAAGGACACAGTGCCCAGCATCAGAAAGAAAACGTAACAAGTCAATAAGGTATAGCCAAAAAACTCAACAGCTTGAAGAAAGCCTTCCATGTTAGAACGCTTCATGTAATAGAAGGCAGCGTAGATGAACACGAACACACTAGTAGAGCTGTAAATAAAAATATTTCTTTAATAAATTGGTCACAAAATTGTATCCAAATAGTACCTTTAAGCTTACTTGTATTATAAGACATAGATAGTCTTTGATGTATTAAACGTGGGTTACCACTGGATACTAAAATCCCACATCGTATAGCACTAGCTCCTTCCCACTTCGGCCTGATGGTCAATTGACTAGCGCTCTGGCCTTTGGTACCACATGCTTCAGGTTCGAATTCTGGAGGTGGTATGGATGTTTGTGAGTGGTTTGATTTCACGTTAAACAGTAGGTCCAGGTCTAATTAACCTAAAGCGTGCATAAAATGACAGTAGAGCGACAAATCAAACCTTCTCATTTCGGTTTTCGATTTGCTGGGGTTCTACGAAGTGAAATTATAGCAGCTGATGGGAACTCACCTAAACACATACATGAGCTTAATTTATCCAGAGATTACTATTGAAAGCCTGGATATTATATAAATACGTATATCACTTTAAAAATAATATTTAAAAAACTGAAATCCAGAGATCAATATTAATTTATCATGGGTAGATATGCTCTTTCAAGGACCAGAGGAATAAGGAAAGACCATTTTATAATACAAATTGTTCCATCGTTTATATTACAGACATTTTTATAATATAAATCATTAACCCCATTAAAAAAAAAGCAATAGTGATTGATTCTTTACTAAGTAATGGTTCACTTTTTTTTAAAATCACAAAGAAAATGTTAAACATTGTATTGTAAGAACATCAACTAGGTTCAGCAGCTTACAGGATTTTACCAAAGTTCAACAACTACAGCCAATTTATGAAGCAGAAGTTTATATATTTCCATAGTCATAAGAAAGCTAACGTACCATAACCAAAACTAAATTACGCAGCAGAAATAAGTCACTATATTACAAAAACATCAAACAAATAGCCATCATCATCATCATCACCATCCTAACTGGCTCGACAGCCCGTTGTGGACCTTGGCCTTCTTTTAAAAGATCCAGCCAGGCTGTTCTCCTCTTGGCCGTGACCTCCAGTTTTTGATAATAACATTAAAAGCAGAGTCTAAACAGTCGACCCATTTCTTTTCGGTCTTCCCTTGGTCTTTGTCCAAAAGGGATTGCATTGAAAACTTCCAAAGCAGGTCTATCCCTTTCCATTCTCATGAGATGCCCGCCCATCTCATTCTGTTCAGTTTAATAAATTTCATAGCCTTAGCAATATAAAATTATGAATACAATCTTTTATTAAACAAACTCTCACCTACACAACTGTATATTCGTCCCATACATTTTTTTGGAATAATTTTTATGAATTCCTTGACATTTTTATTAATTTTATCAAAATATATAAAAATAAGTTTGCATGTTTTTGTTTGAAAAAAAATTAATATATTTTATAATTGCAAAATTATCTAAATTTTTTTATATAAATAATTTTGCAGGTTTTGCATCATTTCAGTGTATGTTCTGAAGCTCAAAATGCACAATGATGTAAAGTAATACTGAAATTTATAAAACGTGGATACGCAGGCAAAGATCTAACAAACATTTGCTGACATCATAAATCTCATATCAGGATGTCATGCTTACACATGGTAAAAACTCATTGCCTGAAGTCTTAAAAAGACACAGATGAATAAACACATAACTAATGTGCAATGAAAATTAGAAAATTCAAATCAATAAATATCATTTAAAATATTCTTCATAACTTCGTGAAAAGAGTGCAAGTAATAATATGATGGAAATAAAATATAATTTCCGAACAAATAAACAAAAAAGTATTAAGTTAAATCATCATTCTTCCTGCTCACAGAAATAAAATTAGAATATAAACATATCATTCTATAGTGCCTGATGGCCGAGTGGCTAGCGCTCTGGCATCACAGGTTTCGGGTTCGAGTCCCAGCTGTGCCATGGATGTTTGTTGTGGTTCGGAATACACTTTAACCCGTAGGTCCAGGTCTAATAGGATTGTAGAGCATTGTGGTGGTAGTGTTACTCGCGTCCGTAGCATATCTTCAATCTACACGTGCCCCCTGGGTAGTGCGAAATGAGTAACAGCGGCACAGTCCTTGCTTATGGCATAAAGATTAACTGTCTCTGTATTGCCAGCTGCATTAAAACAACAACATTTAATTCTATCATCAATGATTTCTGTAAAAGGCTTGATGGCCGAATGGCTAGCGCTCTGTACCGCAGATTTCGGATTCGAGTCCTGGCGGTGTTTTGTTTGGTTCGGAATCCGCCTTAAACCGTAAGTCCCGGTCTAATAGAATCGTAGGGCGTTGCGGGGTTATTGTTACTCCGCGTCCGTAGCTTATTTTCAAGCTACACACACCTCTTGGATAGTGCTAAGGGAGGAACGTCGGTGCAGCGCTTATGGCATAAAAGATCACGGTCTAAGTATTTGCTAGCTGCATTAAAAAAAAAAAAAAAAAATATTATACAAGTACAGTATAATTTCTAAACAAAAAAGTATTAAGTTAAATCATCATTCTTCTTGTACAGAGAGAAAAATTTAATTCTATACTCAATGATTTCTGTAAAAGGCTATTTACTACAAAGAAACAAAAATCATTCTTATTTTTGGTGAAAAAGACGCGATGATTTACTGACGAATAAACAGCATTATTTAAACTTTCAGCACTCAGTACCTGCCCAGCGTAACTCTGGGGTCAACTTCCGGAAACATGACGATGCCCCAATCCACGAAACGTCTCCCCGGTGATGGATAGGGCACAGAAGGTCAAAGGAAGAATTTCCGAAGATCTTTTCACCACACCGTAAAGATCTGAATTAGGGGCACATTTGACGCAGGAATACCGACAAAAATGAGAGAGAGAGCGTAAAAAAGGAGGGACAATTCCACCCCCACCTTCCTCCCCCGCAGTCAAATGTTCAGAAAGTCTGTTGGTCTTCCGGCCGGGGAAGTGGAAAACCAGCTGTTCCTCAGGATCATACTGCAGGAGGTGCTTTTAGGCCAGAGCTTCATCAGTATGATCTAATTTGACAAGGAGGTACACAAGGCAGCCCAGGGGATGTTTACTACATGAGGTAGCTGGTGCAGATTGGCACACGCAAAAGTGAAGGTTCTTTACATGTTGTTAGTCTAAAGAGGTGTCAAATGATTATATAAATATAACACTACTATTATGTAAATATCTAGATCAGCGGTGGCCAACCCACGGCCTCATACATCCCGCCTTTAACATTTTTTGCGGCCCGTAAAAAGCACACTTTTATAAAATATATTTATTTTATAATGGCCAAAATTAGTGAAAAAACAAATGTACATTATGTGTGCATACCTATCTTCAAAAATGAACTGTCGAAATGATGAGAAAAAATCAACTTTGATTTTAAAATAATATTCTTGCGCAGTGACTATCCCTATATACGCACAGTTGATTGTTGATAGCAGAGCAAATCAAACTCACAGTTTCAAGTTGTTAGCGTTTTCGGTTCAACTTACACCTGTGAATTGTTTTTACCTAAAAAGAAATTGGCCAAACACAAAACACGCTCAAACATAACGGGCGCTAACCTGCAACACCAATTATGATGTGCAAATACCCAAATTGAGATCGATTTGCAAAAGCTAAATGAAAGAGTGGAGAAACAAATATCGCCCTAGTAAGATAAATATTTTTTAATGACTTCCTTTTTTTTTTTATTTCATTTATATTTATATATTTTTTATATTTCATTTTTAATATTATTCATTTATTTCTTTACAATGTGCGCTTAGTATCATTATTATTATATTCATCATCAATGGCGCAACAGCCCTATGGAGAGAGCCAAGGCCGTCTGCCTACTGGCAGATTTCGAGACGAGAAATATTTTCTTTTTCACGGGTAGGGTTGCCAGCCCTGCGACCAACGCTCTACAGCCATATTTGATCGGGACCTACAGTTTAAAGTGGATCCGACCCACTACAAACATCCATGGCCCTGCCGGGACTCGAACTGAAACCTGTGGCACTGAGCGCCAGAGTTAAAATATCGTGATACATTGATTAGCGAGTACATCCAATATTTTTATGAATGGATTTTTAACATGGCAGTATTATATGCACAACTATGCATCTCCATTTCTCTTGGATATAACATCTATCTAAAATTAAGGACGAGTACAATTACTAAAGTTTATAGAAAAGTAATTTGTTTATATTTAACTGGATTGCATGACGTTAAATCGGCTAATACACGGGATGGCCAACCCAAACGATCTTGCCGACCACTTTGGAAATGCATCATAACTCTGCGGGCTGTATATAAAATTATATATCCCTATATTAGATTTAGAGCCACTACAGACATTTCTTTGGAGCGAAAAATTGAAACATAATGAGTTTTTATTTTTTGTTTTTACTATTATTCTTACACGTAAGCATAGATAATATAATAATAATGATACTTACGTACGATAAACGTACATTGTAAAGAAATATATAACACTAAAAATAAAATATAAAAACTATATCAATATAAACGAAATGAAAAAAAAAATTAAATCATTAAAAATATTTATTTTGCCAGTGTGATATTTGTTTCTCCACTTTTTCACTTAGCTTTTGCAAATCGATCTCAATTTGGGTAGTTGCACATCGTAATGGGTGTTGCAGGTTAGCGTTCATTATGTTTGAGCATGTTTTGTGTTGATCAATCTCATTAAAAAAAAAAAAAATAAATAAAATTCGTAGGCGTAAATTGAACCAAAAGCACTAACAACTTAAACTAAGAGTCTGGTTTGCTCTTCTATCAACAATCAACTGTGCATATCTAGAGATGGTCAATGCGTCACTAAGGTCACTTAAAGTGAAACAGTTATATTAGATGTTCCAAGATGGATGCGCATCATGAGTTCGCAGAATATTATTTAATTATTCTGCGAACTCAGAACTGCAAACTCATCAATAAAACAGGCAATATCTGCCATATATTAGCAAGAATATTATTTTAAAATCAAAGTTAATTTTTTCTCATAATTTCGACAGTTAATTTTTCAGTATATGGATGCACATGTAATGCATTTTTTAATAAATTGGTTTTCACTACTTTGGCCATTATAAAATAAACATATTTTGTAAAAGTGTGATAAATCTCACGGGCTGGGAAAATATTCAAGGTGGGTCGCAGGTTGGCCACCCCTGATTTAGATTAAAAACTATCTTCCAGGCTTCAAAGAGAGGATCGGACCCCGAAATTGTTTAATAGTTGTTGCAGTTGTAATGCAGCTGACAATACAGAGACAGTTAATCTTTATGTCATGTATCACTGTTACTCATTTAACACTACCCAGGAGGCACGTGTAGTTTGAAGATATGCTGTGAACACTAGTTACATTACCCCAACAATGCTTTACAATCCTATTAGACAGGAACCTACGGTTTAAAGTGGATTTCAAACTACTACAAACATCTATGGCATCGCCGGGATTGTTTTATAGCAATAATAATAAGATTGTTTAATAGTAATAATAATAACAACAATAACGGCAAATACCTAGAGAAATTTTTTTTAAAAAAATTTATTACAGATATAACTTGCAGTTTGTTTAGCTTCAATAAATGACATGATATATTTTATTTTGATGAGTTTTTTTTCTGAAAAAAGGTTTACTATGAAAATTGCTAATTCAGAACTCAGCATCAATAGAAAACGCAACATACTTATTTACATTGTCGAAATCAATAAATATGGCATTTTAATATTATGTATATTTCAGTATTTATTTAATATTATGTATGTTGTTATGTATTTCATGCTGTAGATCTGAACAAAATATATTTTACTAATCAATTTATAGCAAATACCAACTCATAGAATTGAATGAAACTAAATAATAATAATAATAATCTGTAATAATTTTTAAAATATCATTCTGGAAAATTATATTTATCATAGGAAAAAAACTAATTAAAATGCACAGAAAATTATCGTCATTAAAAACTCAATGAGGATGATGATACTTCACAGTTTGGAAACTGTGGTAACTGTCAATGGTTTTGGTAACTTCTAAACTGATTCTATTCTACGTTTGCATTAATATATGCAAAATTTTTACTGATCGTTTATATTAAAACCATCAAAAGCATTTTTGATCAATTGCTTAACACTACTATTGCTTAAAACAGCAATTATAAATATAAATCTGCAATGGCAAACTGCAAGTCTGTGTATTGATTTACAACCTTCATCAAATTCAACTTCGCTAATGTAATACCACAGAATTAAATTCTTAATATAATTTTCTTAATTAGCATCACTTTGCAAATGAACGTACATATTCTTAACAAGTAGAACAATTCAAATTGTCTTCTGCAAAAATGCTCATCTCAAATAATACCTTTTAATCTCACATAATTTTCAGTAAAAAATTGTATATTATATTTTTGATGCTTGTCGGCAATCATGGGAAGGTGGGTATCGTAAGTGGCAAACAGGCACCATTACTTTCGCAATCGAAATAACAATCAATTTTACCAGATAATTCACATTCACAAAACAATTGACTAACTATAATTTATTATATTATCAAATAAAGCAGTAAGTAAAAAAAAAAAAGAAAAAAAATTTATTAAAACAGGACTAATTTTTAAAATTTCTGTTACCATATGTTTTTTTTTTTTTTTTTTGTAGGTATCTTGTGTATTACAATAGTTTTTTTTTTCCTTTCAAACAGCATTTAAGAAAGACATAAACATACTGCACATAGTACATGAAGACTTCTAAATAAAAGGAATTCGATTCTAGACATGACAAGTGAACTGGAAGTTTCCATATGTATGCCAAGAATTAGTATGATAAATCAATAGGCCACAAAGTTCTTACAATGGGCCAGAGGAGGAAGAGATGGAAAACTGGCTTCATTGGAAGTATTCGTTTCCAAGCTGTGAAAGCAAAATGTGGATGTAGTGTAACAAATCACTCATGGTGCACTCAGGTAACCTGATCTGCTGCTATTATAGCATCAATCAACCTCAAATTAATCGTCTAGCTTTAAAAAACATATATCCATGAATCATTTTCTGATGATTCATGATGCTGATGATTCAACAATGCTGGTGCAAGAATTTTTGTACAGCTTTAAGAAGCAGTTTATCATGATTTTAACAATGTCCCTGTTATGCTCTTTGCAATGTTTCGGCAGTGAAATTTGAAAATCAATGTTAAAGATGAAAGTGAAAGTGATGTTTATTGATTCTCAAACAACCATTTGAACCATTTTTATTATAAAACAATGAACATTAGTAATTGTAACTCAAGGTAAAAAAATTCCATCAGTTTATCAAAAATGGAAATTAAGTTGCTCTTCAGTGGATTTCATGCAAAGGAAGTGGCAAATAAACTTCCTAAATTAACACTATCACCACAATCGTATTTTCTTCTTTTTATGTCAAATTATAAACAGACTCACTGGCTTACCCTAACATTTTGTTAGTTTCTGTCACTTTTATTCTTACTTGGATCGATTTACTTAAAAAAATTTTGTTCTGATGACATTTTCAGTAGTAACTGGCATAATTTACTGTCTAAAATACATACATGAATAGAGCTGCTTGTTTATCAATATTATATTTTAATAACTTTTAAGACTTTTGACTTATTTTAATTTATTCTGTTTAATTATTTGAGTTTTTCACTTACAATTTATAATTCTTCAAGATATTTGATATGAAAGCTGTACATTTTTAAACTATATCACTCAACAAGACAACAAATTTAAAAATACAGTGATTGGCAGCCATAAAAATGTGAAATAAATTTTAATCCTATGCAGAGAGAAAACACCATGATTCAGAGATTATCAATCCTGAGATTTATTCAATTCTTGATAATGATAGATCAACAATATTTTTCTATATTTATATTTCCACTTTGCAAACAACAGACTTCAAAGCATTCCTGTAATATCTACCCCATACTTGAGACAATAACATTAACATGCTAAAAGCTTAGAGTTCTTTTAAGTTTAAAAATTTTTAAAATAACTCTAAGCTAAGTTCCAAGAACTTTTAGTTATTTGTAGTTATTTACATATATAAAATGTTAATTAACTAAAATTCATTTTAAACCTCACAATTTTTATCTCACATTTTGCAGGAATTTTACTAGATAAATGGGGGAAAAATCATTGAGGTTTTTAAAAAATTTTTTATTTACTTAACATTTTTAAAGAATAAAAAGTTATTTACCCAACATTAAAAATCGACCTCCACCACCATTTGTAATCTTCAGATGATAACTGGAAATAAGTAAGTGCAACAGATATACATGCTGTCACATTCAAAAGAAGAAAAAACACAATAAACAATACACCATACAAGGTGTATTGTTCTCTGCCCCATACAGTAGCAAAGATGTAATACAGTTCCACAGATATAGCACTGAAAATAAAAATATTAAATTATAAAAAATAAGTTTCATACACAGAAAAACTTTCATAGTTCGTTAAAATAAAAAAACTTTAATAGCACCTTATGCAAATAACATGAAATATTTTTAAAAGAATAAAAAATTTGGAATAATCAAAAAGTATTCTGACAAGGTTGATTATCAAAATTAAATTAAATTAAAAAAGAATTGACAGTTAAAAGAATTACCTAAAAGGTAAAAATCCACCAATGACACAATGTGTAAGCGATGAATGATACCAATTCACAGGAGGTATTTCTCGCGGTATGTGCTTAGTTCGACATGGCACATCAAAATTACCACTCCAATTTTTTCCCAAAACTCCACCAATAATACAAAGGGGAAAGCCAACTAAAAAAAGAATTATGAAATTTAGTGTTTAGTAATACATGTTTAAAAAAATATGCCTAAAATGAAAATACAAAAAGATATTTAGCAGGAAAATAAAAAAGAAAGAAATGAGAGAACACTCACCGAATAACCAAATTAAAAGAAGCATTGTAATAGTACCAGCAGGAAGAGCTTGAGTCGAAGCATACGCCCAAGCTATACTATTATATATACTCCATATTATGAAAAAGGGACCTATAAAAACAGCAGAAAATAGGAAATACTTTTAATTTATACTGAAAAAAAAAACTATTTTCTTTATTGAACATAAATATTGATCAAATTTTATAGTGCAAAATTTGTAGAATAAAAAAAAAACTCCATAATAATAATTTATTTCCAAATGCAAGGAGATGATATTTTTAAAAAATAAATTTAGTAAATTCCAGTAAACACACATAACTTGAACTTTTTCTAAAATGTCAACAATAATTTTATCTTATTAACTACAATTATTATTCTTAAAAAATATCTATTCCAATCTTAATGTCTTAATATTACAAAACAATTAGAAATTCATTTTATTAAAAGTGAAGAAGAAGAATGAAAGAAATACAAAATTGACAAGATGTATTTTTAATCAATTTGATATTTAATAAGTATTTAAAAATGCACATATTTTTTAATTTGATTTGACTCTGAGATTTATGATCATCTATTGCCTGCTTTATGTCAAATTATCCAATTGTAAATTGATAAGGAATAAAAAGAATAAATTATAAATTTGTAGGTTGCAATGTATAAATAAAATATACTCAATGAAAGAGGAAATATGATCTCTTGTCTACCAAAAAAATAAGCTCAAAAAGAAAACTTTTTGACAAATACCCAAATGAAAGGTATACCAAATCTACTATACTCCAAAAATTAATAGCAATTGTTATTGATTGAAAAAAATTATAGTTAAAAGGAAAATAAATAAAATTAGTACAACATTGATTGTCAGCTTCCAATTATCTTGATTAATTTCAATCTCTATTTGATCATTAAATTAAGATGAGAAAGAAGAAGAAGAAAAAAAAATAGTAAAGACCATGAGTAAATTAAATTGTGATGAAAGAATGTAAAGGTTGATTAGTTGAAGTTGTGACAAGTTGATTACTAATTTATTGAAAATCTTGCAGATGCACAATACTATTTTAGTTTTATGATGAGCCTTATGCTATCTTTTTTTCATATTGCCTACAATGCAATAATATGTGCTATTTCCGAATTATTGCAGTACAAATTTAGAGGAATTTAAAATTAATGGAGAAGAATTTAAACTAAATTTACAGTTCTTGAAGGATAAAATTAAAAGCACATTCTCTTTTCAATTCAGAAGATACAAATAGTGATTAAGTTAGATATTGCTTAAGTGAGAAAAATCCTTAAGTCCTTTTTTTTTTTTTTTGGATGAGTAACTATGTCTACTTTTTTGGATGAGTAACATGTCATCAGAGCAAGATAGATTAATCTAATACTGATTTAGCTAGTAGGTCTGCAGTATTGATAGTAATATAATATAAACAAACTTATTTTCTATGAGACTATACTGTCAAGGAAATCTTACAAAGGGGTTGAACGATATTGCATTTAAAGCTTTTGTAAGTAGATGTCCCATGTGGATTGAAAAATGCTATTCCTGATTGCTTGATTACTGAAAGGCTTTACTTAAGATTATGTAATCATGTGCTCTATTGACGTAACATAGCACACTAACCAAATATAAATAGATTAACTTAATTTCAGAATTATATTATGCATACTACTTAATAAATATCAATTTAATTAATTACAAGTGAATTTCAATGAACAAATTTATAATATAACTAGCAAGTTAGACGCAAGTAAAATGATTTAATTAAAGATACTCTCTAATATGATTTCAAATTAATTCTTAATATTATTACAAATTAAATTTATTTCTACTTGAATTGATCATGCAAACAAATCCAACTTAAAATTTTTAAAAATGGAAAAAATTTGTATAAATAAATAAATATAACATTTCTTTGTTTATGTCTAATATGAAAAGCAACACAATACTCTCAAAGATAACCAATCCCAGAAATATTAAAATAACCAGCAAAGAGATTTTTTGGTATTAATTATTTAATACAGATTATCTAATATTATTTTATGCAGTTTTTCTATTTATTTATTTTTATAAACAGTAATCGAAATAATTTATTCAATTTAATAAATATTTTCTACCTTTACAAACTTATAACACCTCTAATTTATTAAAAAGAATAGACAATCACTTTTAATATATTTCAGAATAACTCTTAGAAAACATAATAATTGTAGGGGAGAAAAAGAAATTTCATGCAATACAAAAAGTAGACAAGGCAACTTACCAGCAAACAAGAAAGAAGTCAGATTTATATTCCAGACCCAAAATCTCCCTTGCATTTGTTTATACATGGAAGCTGAAACATAACCAGCTACACCTATCACATGGAAGGAAAAGAAATATATATATATCAAAATTTTCTTCAAACATAAATAAATAATTTTAAAATACATGTTAAAGCCATAAATTATATTTTTGATGAAAATGCTTACCACATGTGAAAGCATAAAGCACAAATGCTATAGTATTTATAGCTCCATGATTATGAACATTAAAAAGATCTAACAATGACATAATAATAATTCCAAATGCAATTGCGAGGAATTGGCATCCTACACCTAAAAAAAGAAAAAAAAAATTATAAAATAAAGAGTATATTACGCATAAAATGAAAGAAATTTTGAATATGTAGCTTCAGTACATAAAAAAAAAAAATAAAAAAAAATAAATGAATAATGATATTTAAATTATTTTGCACATGTAAGTTATGTATGCATGAAAGATAGAATTTTCATTAAATTTAAGTTAGTCAACAAGTAAAAATTTCTATGATTTGAAAAAAATGTATTTTCATATTATTTAGATTTTTCAAATTATTAGAGACACAAATAAATGAATATAAAGTAATTAAATTAAGTTTTTCACAGAAAATGATTTTTAAAACCCTAAAAGTCCTACGGCATCCTTCTTTTTAAAAGCTGTTATTTGTTAAATAACAGCTTCTAATAATTTTAAAATAATGTTTTATTTGGTATTTGTTCTTTTATTGCATTTATTTCGTTGTGTTTTTTGGATTTAGGTAAGCAAATTTTTTCAGTTATTAGTAATTGTTCTACATTTCTTTGTCAATTTTCTATAAATGTAAAATTTTGTGGGATTGAGATTAACTTCACAGAAGGGAATTAATTCCCTTTACAATTGTTTATCAAATTTTAGGCAATACAATTTCTAAAACTCAACTCCAACTTCTTAGAGACAGTTTATTTTTCCAAACTAATAACATTAAAACTTATCGAACATTTGTAGATCATTCATCATCATCACAAACCATTTGGATACAGTTCGAGAGCTTGTTTATATTAAAGCAATAACAGGAATTTCTGTTAAAAGCTTCCTTTTAGAAAGAAAAAAATCACATCACATTTCTTATTAAAGAACACTTCGGCAGAAATGTCGTTGAGTGACTTAGCTTTGGAGCTTGAGGTAAAAAAAAAAAAAAAAAAAAACTTTTATAGCTACAAGTTACATAAATTTCGAAAATCCATCTCTATCACAGCAAATTTGAACCAGTTTTAATTTCAAAATAAGGTAACTTTCTGCCAGAACACATTAAATTGGCTCACACAATAAATGTTTCCCTTTTCATAAACAATCGATGTCAATGTGATAATTATTTGGCATTTACGCATCCATCTAATAAATGTAAAAACCCTAATGCTGCGAAAACTGCACTGTATTCTAATTGGCTTGTACTTCTCAAGCATATAAATGCATTTTCTGCAAAGAGTCTCCCAAAGCCTGTTCTCTGGAATGCATCATGAGAAAACCATAAGAAAAAAATTCTTAAATTTAAAACATATACCAGCTTTTATTCGTAGAAACTCGTCTACTGTATCATCCCAAAATGATGAATGCACTTCAGCCAAAGTACAACAGTCCCATCAATAACGAGTCTGCTTATGTTGTTAAGCATGAAATCACTGTATTATTTCAGTAACACATAGAAAAATCATGATTTTAATTAAAACATTTGCAGAACAACAGGTTACATCCTTATAGAAATCTGGTGCATCTTTAACCAGGATGCAGTTGTATCTTTTTAAATGGTGTTAATAACTATTCTGCAATTATTATCTGGGATCATAAATATTGTAAAAAACACATAAAAAAAAGCTTCAAACATGGAAAACGAGATGATTTCTTTCAGGGTTTTACATTCTCCAACAGTTTAGCCAAGTCGGAGCACAGGTCTGCAAACATAGCAAATGACATTCGGTAAAGAGCACTAAACATTTGGTAAATAAGGCTTTATTCATTTATATTCTTAATTTTTTGTTTTTATGTTCTACATTAAACATTTTGAAATAGAATGCTCGGAGCATTAGAGCCAAACATCTTTTTACTCCAATCAGTTCAAGTTTTTGTAATATAAGAAGCATTCCTTAATTCCGAAAAACAGTAAATTAATTTATAGAACATTCTTTTTTCTTTATGAACAACAGAATGTCACATGTACATTTGGGCAATATTCTGATTTACAATATTTCCTTTCCAACGTTTTTTTTTTTAATTAAATGGTTAAAATCAGTGCAAGGGAGCACCTGCGAAAAAAGCTATTTTAACTAGAAATCTATCTAGAAGAAGACTCTTGGGAAATGGTATTGATGACAGCTGAATGTTTTAGATATGTTCCAAATTCAACATGAGATCTATCACATTCAAAAGACAATCACAAGTTAATGAATTTTGGACATTATAGTTATTTGTAATTTTTATCATCATTCCAGTGCCTCTTTTATTTTGGCATTTGGATAAATTATGATAAAGTAGCGTTAGTGAGCATAAATCTCAAAAGCTATAAGTCAAAAGGCAATTAAATTATTCTTATTTGTGTTCAAAAAAATTTTATTTTGGCAAAATTTCTTTTCACGGCATTTTTTTTTTACTGTATTGTGATGTTCTTACAATACTTAAAATATAAAATATGTTATATTTTTAAGTATTCAAAAACAGAATAAAACTTTTTGTAATCCCAAATAATGAAACTTGTTTAATATTTGTCAGTTATTTTTCTTAAATGCTTCATAATGTTGATGATAAATAATTATCTCTCACCTAAAATAGCACAAAAAAGGCTTTTATATGGAGGAAAACGAAAGACATCACCACAAATAATTTTCCAACCATACTCATCACTTTTCGAGATTTTCTATATCATCAGGATCACCATTGTAAAGCAAAATCATTTCTTAATATTCTGGTCTAAAAAAAAAAAAACAAATAACATGTTAATGTATAAAAATATTTATTATATAATTTAGTAACACCTTGGCATAAAATTCATTAAAAAATAATATTAATATAAAATTTCACAGAATGCAAACACAATTGATTTGAATTTCTATTAGCATTCATTGTTTTAATTTTAATATATGAACACAGTTACAGATTATACAGAATTTATAATAAACTGAAAATATTATTGTGTTCTATTCTATTTTTTTAATTAAACTCATACAAATTATAATTTCAGCATAAAAATTTTAATTACTGCTAATTAAATACAATTACTTGGGGTCTGAAAATACCATAATAAAACATCCAATTTCTTATGTTTCATACATTGTTGTTGTTTCTTATCCCACATGGTTGACAACAACATCTAGACTAGGTCCATGAACTTGTGCTCATGGCAGCTTAAATTATGATGGAGCACCTGCAGGTAACAATCTGACTTGGCTCCATGTTGCTGAGGAAGGAGGACAGAGGTTTCAGGGAGGGGAACTATCCCACATTTGCAGATCATATGCAAGAAAACTTGGAAAACTCCCACCACATAGTCCGACTACGAGGCAAGGCTGAACATCACAAACACCATTGATTTTTTCTCATTCTCTGAAACAGTGTCTACAACAACTCTGTCAGTGGATTGACCCTAAGCTTTAATGCTCACTAGCGACACACGCTGAGCCATGAGTTGGGCACAAGAATGGCTATGATTCATACGATAAATATAAATCGTATAAAAAAAGAACAAATAGCATTTCAATGACTTTTTCTTTTTTAAGAATGGTACACTAAATGTACATGGAAAACATATTCCACACATATTATGAATTAAATCTTGAAATGAAAAAAAAAAGCTAAAGTTTTAAAACATATTTTCCGGATTTTAAAATCATTAAGTAATTTAAAATGTATAAACATCAGTTAAATGTAAACAATGAACCATAGCAGGAAAAACAACTTTTCTATGTTAAAATGTCCATTAAATATTATCAACCAAGTAAAAGATTACTTTTTTTATGTAGAATTTATATCCTACTGTCAAAACCAATCTGCGGCACCACTTTTACATCTCATGTCAAAAAGTTAAATTATTTTTCTTTATAAAATAATTTCTGATGATCTAAATAGTATGTATATGAAATGGTATTGCAATTGCCCAAGTACATTATTATTCTTAAAATATAATTCATTGGATTTTAAACTCAAAACATTGTTAAAGACATGTGACAAACATGAAACAAAAAAAAAGAAAAGCAGTTTACATGAGAATAAATCTCAAAACACATGGTCAAGTCAGGTTAAAAGAATTAATTATTAATAGAAAGTACCTCTAAATTACAGGTAATTTAGTAAAAGAAACTACGAAACAAATTTCATAGATACTTACTAAAATAACAGCTACAAAACCAATTAGAAGCATAACTAAAAATAGCTGAGTTGATAACTGAAAGCCAGTGAATCTATTAAAAATAATGCAATACAATGAATAATAAGCATTTTAAATATTTTAATAAGTATATAATACGTATTTAATAATTATAATAATTTTAATAAGTGTTTGTTATTTAAAAGATTTCATGTAAAATATAAAAATTATTTCTTTTTTAGATTTTGATATCATCAAAAAATTTAAATGCTTTAATAAATATCAATAACTACATGATAGCAAAGTTAAGTTAAGAAAATTTTTAGTACACATTTATTATTTATTCTATCATTATTTAAATTCTTATAATTATTGTTAAATAAATTTTTTTAAATAAAAAAAACTTTAACAAAATATTAAATTTTAAATAATAATTAATTCTAAAAATATTACAATACAATTATAGAAAAGTTAATTACTTCTAAAGTTTCAGGAAAAAGATGAATTCCTTGCTTTTTGTAATCTTTCTTCATAAGTTTCTCTGTATAAAAATAATAAAATTCATTACTAACTTTACATTTAACAATCTGTAATAACTACAAAATAAAAGTAATAAAAAAATACTTTCATAATGCAATAAAATATATTTGATCATGTAGTGCTTTTTACATGTATTTAGAAAAAGTAGATGCATATTCAAGCATCACATAACTGTACAAAATACTGTTTATTTTATGATTTTTCATTCAAGAACATAGCAACCAACGTTTAAACCTCAAAAATTTGTAGCTCAATAAACTTAAAAAGGAAACATAAAAAACAAAATAGTGAAAATAGTAAAGGAATATTTTTTCAAAATTCATTACCAGTATTATAAATATTTATTTATATTTAAATGCCTATTAACAGTAGAACATATTAAGATACAACTCATGGATTTATTTCTTGATTTTTAAAACCAGAAAGGGTTTGTTTTTAAGAAAACTGTTCTAAAATTGAAGCATTATTATGAATACTAAAAAGCATCATCATAGATATTTAAATTCATTTAGCCTTTATGAACTATAGTGCAATTTTAATATTATGGGATTATATCATAATTAATGAAATAGCAAACATAAATTAAGCAGTATACAAATTTTTTATTACAGTTACGAATATTTTAATAACACAAAAATCAATACATAAATTTTTAATTGTACTTTAATGAAGCAGTGCTAATATTTAAAAATTCTTTATTTTGTTATAAGAATAATAATTTGAAAAGAATATCTAATTTCTAAATGTTAATTAATTAGAAAACAGATCTAACTTGACTATTACTGGTCCCTATATGGAACATACATAAAATTAAACTATTATGAAAATTATTATGCGTGAAAATGAATCTTACTTAGTTTCTATCCAATTCACAGAATATGTATAATCAATTTTAAATGAATCAAATGTTTTCTTTAATGTAATAGGAGCAAAACCTGCAGTTGAAACATTAGCTGAAATAACCTAAAAAATAATTTGAACTATGTTCAATGTAAAATAAAAAGTCTTACATTTCAGATAATAAAAATAAGAAATATAAAATAAATTATTAATATGTTTATAAAAAATTAAATACTAGCATTAACAAAATTCAAACAGCACATCATCACAATACTTAAAATTTTAATTCTTCATAAAATCTAAAATGTGGATATCAAATTACATTAAAAAAATTTTTTCAGTAAATATAACAAATTTACATGGAAAATTTACCAATAATACATACATCAGCAAAATATTATTAAAACTTACTTTATCTTTATTATATAATATATTGAAAGTGTAATGAGTATATAATTGAGCTTCATGAGCATGAGGAAAAAATACTCCTTCCACCAGATGGCCTATAAATCCATGAAGAGGTAGATCATCTAGTCAATAAAAAGGGGGTGGATTGTTAAAAGATTTCTAATATCTTTATTTTATTAACAAAAATAAAATAAAATAATTATCACAGATTCAATTTTAATAATGATACCCTATTTTTAGATAAAGAGAAAACCAATAGAATCACAAAACTGAAATATTTACTAAGAAAATGTAGTATATATTGCAAAAACGATGTTGAAAAAAAAACTTACCTTATATAATCTATGAAATTAATTGTTACTGTGTTTTTGTCTAATATATTTTTAAAAATTTTCCCTCTAACTTTTTAAAATTTTTATTATTATGCCATCTTTATAGAGAAGTCTTTTTTGATATTATTTTATTTTAATATGTTGTTAAAATATGTCACTAAAAAGTCACTGTGTCAAAAAAAGTCAAAAGTCACTGACTAATCAATGCAATTTCTGGCAACTAAAAGATAAATCTTTATCTTTTAGTTGCCAGAAATTACATTGATTTTTATTCTGAGAACGAATTCCATGAAAAAGATATTTTTGTGACATTAAACTTTTTCATCTCTAGAATTTCTGATTATTATTTAGTACCTTCAAAGTTTCCTTTCATTAATTTTAATACTTTTCAATTAAAAAGGAGGCCTTATTTCTCTGCCTATTGTGATCTATGGTTTTTGAATTTTTACATTAATTACAGTAACTAATAAAAAAATTCACTACATTTGCTTTGTTATTTTATTAGAAATATTATTAGAATGTTTATACAATCTATCATTACAAGTTTTTATGCCAACATATAAATTTTGATTACTGGTAAACATTTTAAGAAACTACATATTTGTATTTATGAGTAATGATATTTAAAACATTAGTTGTGAACACAATTGCATATAAAAAAGGCAGCAAAAATAAATTTTATTTAAAATTTGAAGCAAATTATAAAGATATATGTGAAATGATGTTAATATGTTTGAATCAATATACATTACATGGTTCAGTAATAAAGGATCAAAATGTTGACAAATTTTCAAAAACTATAACAAAAGATAAAAAATAGATATCAAACTAATGATTTTATGATAAAAAAAGGACCATTCCTTAAAAGAATTCCTCCTATTATGTTAAAAAGTCACAGATGAATATTATTTTATAGATTTAAAGCATTAAAAATTATTAAGACTTGAAAAACTTGAATATGATTTACAGTAAAGTATACAGCCCCCATTCCATTAATTATTTGACAATTTTTAGTATAAAAATGAAATTCATTATTATTTGTCAAATAATGTATCACATCACTTTTTATTCTCAAAATTAAAAATACTTTTAAAAAAATGTGTTTGGAAAAGTGTGGAAAAATGTGTTTGGAGTTTGGAAATCACTTCACAGTTAAACAGAATAGACTTATATATTGCAGATTATAATAATAATAATAAAAAGGCTTTACTTTTTAATTGGATTTATATTTAAAATAAGAAATGTTATTTAATTTTTTATAACAAATTCAATTTAATTAAACAAAAATTTCAACATAGATGTTAAAACTTATTTATTTGCTAACTAACAAAACCTAAACAAATACACTTACTTACCAATTGCAAATTCAAAATAATAAAGATCTTCAATAGCTTCCACTAGTTGAGAAATTTCATTTTGGTTTAATACCATATTGCAAAGCTTTTCTTTTTTCACAGGAACTTCAAGGAAAAAAATAATTTAATGCAGTTGATAAAATTTAATAAAAATGTTTTTTTTTCAAGTATTCTTTATATTTTGTATAATCTATTTTGAATCAAGTAATTACACATAATATTTATAATATTAGAGCATTCTTACAATTCAATGTACACTCATGTCCATAAATTAAGGATAATGAAGTTCAGGCAAAGAAAGGCACAGAAGCAAAACAAATTTGACTTATTTGTAAAGTCTATTTATTAAACAAAAGGTAAAGAGCAAAAAAGATGCTATATGTTTTACATAATTAATAAAAATTGCGATTTTTACTCATTGGAGCAAATTTAAAAAAAGAACCTATTTACAAAAAACAGTGTAACATGGTTAGTATGATGGTTAATATGGAGTATGTCCCCCGGACGATGCAATACAGGCCTTACAACGCCTAGGCATGCTGAGTATCAAATTATCAATCTGATCTTGGGGAATATTACACCACTCATCAAGCAATGCCCTCCGAATTTCCGGTTGATAGGTGGGAGGGGGTTGACGGGCTGCAATTCGTCGGCCAAGCATATCCCACACATGCTCTATTGGATTCAAGTCTGGTGAGTATGCTGGCCAATCCATACGGGTGATATCCTCCAATTGAAAGCATTCGTCTACAATGTTTGCACGGTGAGGACGGGGAGTTGTCATCCATAAACAGAAATTCAGCACCCATAGCGCCCCCGAAACAAACATACATGTTGTTCCAGAATGGCACCCCGATAGATGTGGCCTGTCATCATTACACTCTGAACATGCAGGTCAATTCAGGAACCAAGAATAATTCCTCCCCAAACGAGGAATCCTGCACCACCGTAACGGTGTCGTCCAATGGTGTTCTCTTGCACGGGCACCTGGCGCTCTCCATATGAAAGTCCGGCGAGAATCAGACTGAAAACTAAACCTGGACTCGTCGGAAAAATCACACCAGACCACTTTGCGGTGTCCACAATGCATGCTCTCTACTCCAGGTTAATCGCAGGCGACAGTGAGTTGCGGTAAGTGGAACACATCTGGCAGGCCTACGAGCATATAAACCAATGTGCCCTAAGCGTCTGTACACGGTCTACCTTGAAACTGTCGTACGGGTAGTTGAAGAGAGCTGACGAGACAGGTCTGATGCTGTGCTCCGTCTGTTTCTTTTGGCAGTAACTGCTAAATACCGGTCCTGATTCGGCATTGTAACTCGGGGGCGACCTGTGCTGTAACATCTACTCACATTACCATCATCTTGGAATCGTTGCCAAAGCCTAGAGATGACACTCTGGGCGATTCCAAGTTCCTCGGATACTTCCAGCTGGGTACGTCCACATTCCAATCGTCCGATAATTCTACCACGTAAAAATCATCCAAATGCTTCCTTTGTGCCATGACTATGCGGTTATTGCGCGCTTGTGAACAATTTTACTTTGCCACCATTCCTTATATACCCCTCTCTTACACTCTCGTCATTGTGACGTACTATCCGCGCCATCTGGTGGTTTCCTGTAATTTGCATATTCTTCTTCAAGATGGATGTGTGTGATAATTCTACAGGTGAAATTTTTTATTTTAGAGTTCAATTTCTGTGTGATTCTGAATTATCCTTAATTTATGGACATCGAGTGTAAAATATTAAAATTAAATTAACAATTTTGATTTGACTGGTAAAAAAATATTTAAACTATTATTTTCAGTGGCTTTCTTAATTTTATATATAACAAATTTTTGAATTACATATGACAGAGTTACTTCAAATTAGTGGTAACATATTCAATCTATATAACACAATAAATTAATACACAATGCAATTATTAAAATACTAGTATGCATCATTAAATTGGAAACTACAAGGAATAAGTGTCTTTCCAAAAGTTTACAAATTTAAATCAATCTTTGAATAAAAGATTTTTATTGTTAAATTGTTCAGAAAAAGCCAATAAAACATTTTAAACATTAGTTTTTTAAAATAAGAAATGTTAAAATAAACAAATCTTACTTAGAAAAGAAATATTATACAATGAAAAAGCCATTCGATCACCCTCTAAAACTTCTCCTAAAGTCAAACTTCTATGCTCGATCTGAAAAATTATTTCTTTAGTGAAACATATACAATTTAATGATACCTGCATAACAATATGGGTAAACACTGATATCTAAATTATCATTAAAATATTTTAATAATAAATATGCATAATAATTATAACAATAATATCGAGATTGTTGAATCTCATAATTCCATATTTGACAGATAAATGTGTTTTCAAATGCTTCTTGGGAAAACAAAATTTTGCAGGCAAATTACAACCTTTTGACAGTTTTGTTCCACATTCTAAGTCATATATAAAAAATAGTTGGGTGAGAATTTATACCGTTTCATTTGGGCATAGGTTTCCCAATTGATATACATATTTGGAATATAATGTAGCAATTTGATTTGTTATAATCAAAGTCATCAAATATGTCATACCTATGATGGAATGGCAAAATTGAAATACATAATTTATGTCAGAAAATCTATCTATCTAACATTCAAAGAAGTCAATTCATTGTCCAAGTTCTTTAAAAGTTTCAGAATATTATCCAATTTATCATCCACAGAATATGATAGAATAATTTTCATATTATTATGCTTTAATGACATGTTCAGGATCACAGCCAGGCCAGATTATCAAATGGGGATGCCACTTTAATAGTGTTACAGATTAAAAAAGTATTCCATATTGCATTACTTCTATGATTCAAATTTCTTCTTCAAAAAATCTGCATAAAGTATAGACAAATTTATGAGTTCTATGCTGTATTGTAATGAAAATTGATAGTTATGATAAAAATTGGGCAAAAAATGTGCACAGCGCTGTGCCAAATGAAGTAAAGGTAAAAAAAAAATACCCGAATCCACTGTCAAACCATTGAATGCTATATAAAAGAGCATCTATTGCATTAAACATGTTGAAATTTCAGACTACAGAGAACGCTTCAGACCTAGAAACTGCCGGTGTACTAGATGTTTATCCTTCATCACTATAATCTGTAGAATTACTGTTTTAATTTTGATATTTTTAATGAAGGTTGAAAGCATAGTTTCATTTGTATAATTCTTTATACAAAAAGTAGAATTTAACCTTTTTGTGTTACGCTTGAATCAGTATTATTCATATTTCTTAATAACAAATAATATGAATCACTATTTTCTACAAAATCCTAAATATTACTGCTAGAAAATTCAAAAAGAGTTAGTATCATATTATATTCCATGATAATATCACCATGTTGGCATTGCCACAAATGATAAAGAAAGTGAGGCATTCTGTGGGCTTATATTGCAAAACTGTGCTGAACCTAGCACCGACTGCTGAATTTACCATGTGACTTAATCAGATTTCTGAAGAAGAAAAATTGTGGATGCCTGCAGGAGCATACTAAATGGACATTCCATGGGTTTTTGTTAACATATACTGAAATATGCAGCTATCTTTTAAAATCTTGTCTTAAAACATGTCAGAACAAGCTTAGTAAAACCCCCTTACAGTGGCTGATTTTGATGCCAAATTGAAGGATTTTGAAAAGAGAGTCAAAGGGTCATTTTTAAAGTTGATTTTTGAGTTGATACTGCAATTCCCAATACTAGACAGACATTCGAGGGAATATTTCAAATCTGGATGCATCTTAACAAACCTAAATATGCAAACTTTTTGCCACAGATTGTTTAATTATTTTTCTTTTTGCATATGATATTTAGGCATATTTCAATTATCTTTTTGATATGATACTTGGGTGAATTCTTACTTTTCTTTTTCTGTATAAGTTATCTTCAAATCTCCTCAACTATATTCGTGTTGGCATGCATGTGTGCCTATACTGTGTCCAAAAGTAAAACCAATTTTAAATTTAAAATTCTGAAGCTTATGGAATTTCAATTTGTTTTTCTTTTTTATGTTGCTGGCCCTGTCCTTGACATTTGTATGAAATTTGATGTCAAAATATTCATTAGTGTTTGAGTTACGCTCGGCTTTGTGAGACGCCAAAACTGATTCTGGCGATTTTGAAATGTCAGAATTAATTGAGCAAAGAACTTGTGTTAAATTTTGTTTGCGGCAATGTATAGAATGTTGCAGAAGGCATTTGGTGAGCATTCCTATATTGGAAAGAACCATTTAGAAGTGGTCTAAACAGTTCAAAGAAGGCAGAGAACACGTTGAAGACAAAGAGCACTCTGGAAGACTCAACCTCAACCGACGAAGCTCATGTCCAAAAAAAATGAAAGGTTTGGTGCTTGCAAACGTTGATTTAAAATTAGAGACCTTGCTGATGATGTTGGAATTTCAAAGGATATGTCAATTCCCTTTTGGGCCTCAAATGCGTCAATCTCGATTGGTACCGAAAACACTGAATGTGACTGCATTGATTCTTCGTGATTTTTTTCGCCAAAAATGAAACCCATATCGTTCCACAACCACCATACAACTTCTGGCTATTCCCTACACTCAAAAGACCTCTCCGGGGACACCATTTTGAGTTGATTGAAAAGATTCAATGTGAATCAAGAGCACTTTGAAGGCCATCCCTGCCGATGACATTTTAGCATACATTGAGTATTGGAAAAAAAAGCTGGCATAAGTGCATAGTGTCGAAAGGGATAACTTTGAAGGCGATGAAATAAATTTGGAAGAATAAATATATAATTTTTGAAAAAAAAATTAATTGGTCTTACTTTTTAACACAGTAGTATTATTTTACAGATACAGATATATTGCAGCAGATATACCAGATCTGATATTAGATTTGAAGCATTTCTGTGTGTTGATTGACCCGTTAAGGGAGAAATGAGTTTTATCAATCTATAATATATTCCATAGCCACAACAGATTAAGAGCTCTTCTATTGAGGAAACTTATTGCAAATATCAACCATTGTAGCTTGCCTGTTTGAAGCAATAGTTGGGTGTGATCGATTTTGACAGGAAGAAATGCATTATATTTTAGAGAAAACTGTATGTGCACTACATGCACCCATACCAGATGTCCATGATTGGGTTACAATGCTACTTTGATGTACTCAACAACCTGCTGAGTGACAGTTTTATGCCTTTTTCCAAGTTATAATCTTAATTTTCCAGTCATTTCAAATAGTACCATCATGTCCCAACACCATTCACAGACATTAACTACATATTGACAAAACTCATGGACCTGAGTAGTAACATTCCAGTTGTTTTCATAGAATAATTTTATCAACAATGCACCTTCCATTAAAGAAATTATCATGGTTGCTGTCAGAAATATTGGAATGCAAACTGAAAGTTTATCTTCATATTTTATATCGAGAGTTACTTTTATATCACACTTTCCCTTTCGTGCACATATGCAAATCATCATTACTGAAACAATGGATATTCTATGTTTTTCTCAGTTTTAATTCTTAATCTTTATCAATTTTGTCCTGAAATGTTATGTTTATTCTGAATTGGTTGTTTCCTATGTTGAATATCATGTATTGTGCCAAACAGCACTTTCTAAAAACATTCTTGATCTAATTTTTATTTTTGATGATTCTTTTAACATATTTGGTACCAACTTGGCAACACACTTTTTTTCATTTATTTCTTTTTATTGAGCAAAATGTTTCCATCAATGTAAAAATTTACCAATTCGACAAATTTTCTCCATTCTTAATGGATACATACCCGATCTACAGAAAAATTTTGAGGATACATAAAATTATTATTTTTAATAAAATAGTTATACAAAGAATAATTGGGTTTGTTTATTAAATTTGATATATTAAATTATGAATAGCAAATTATAATTTTCCACACAATATTTTACCTTTTCCGGCCGGCACACTGGTAACTGGTAATAGTGATACGTTTCATGAGGATTAAAATATGGACCCACTTTATTCACATATAGTATAACCTGTAATAAAGACTCCGGTTTTTAACATGCTTTCCATCTAAGTTAGTCAAATAATTAATCTTATATACAAATAAATTTCTAAAAAATTAAACTATAACATTTTGAAAAGATCAGCATTTTATAAAATGATAAAAATATTGGAAAGCCGGCAAAATTTTTCGTAATTTTTGTTACAAAAATGTATAAAAAAGACATTACTTTTTCACCAACATTATATCCTTCAGAAATATGAAATGAAATTGAAAATATTGATCCTATTAAAAATAAAAATGAAAGCATTTTGAAGCTACTAAATCTAACTTAGAAAACAGCTGACAGCTAAATTTAAATCAATAACAGATCAATACTAAATATAAACATTATATTATGAAATCTGTTGCCAGATTATGTAATGGAACATATAAATAATCTTTAAATATTTAGAATTTTCTGTTCTTTCTCATCGTTTTACAGAAAAATTAGCGCTGAAAAACTGCATGGAACCTTTAAAATTTATTGAAAATATTTGAATAGTATAGTTGCATAAAATTAAATCGTAAATTTTTTTTTCCAGGAATATTTTTTTTTAGTAAAAATATCAGATAAATTCCAGATAGCTGACAATTTTCAAATTCTCACCATAGCGTACAATCTTGCTTCCGCATTTTTTGCTCATGCGTTCTACAGGTCTCCTCAAATGTCCGATTGCTGTTTAATTCAAAGAAGCAAATGAAATTTCTGTCTTCCCAGAATTTTATGATGGTAGAGATTTTTAAAAAACAGATTTCTTTCGAGCCATCCTCTCCTGTCTCTAAATATCTCAGATTTGAGAATTGTTTCCCCTATTTGAAGTATTCGAGTTCCATGCAGATTTTTTTCTAACTTTTAAAAACATTTAAACATTCCTCCTTCCTGTTTAATTCCCGATCTGCATCAATTTGAAAATTAATAAAATTTCTTTCCATCTAAACAATTTAGTCATCCAAAACAAACAACTACAACATCAATAAATCAAAATGCTTTTGGAACAACATAAAGAAGATAATTAGAAAATATATTTTTATGACTAAAACATCAAAAACTCTTATCAAGCACTCAATATCTTGTATTAATTTTTTTTCTCACAAAAATCTTCATTTGGGACGATTTCACAATAGCAATTTTATTGATGACTGATTCTGATTTTATCAATTCTACATTTGTTGCCGAAGCACACAATTGCATTATTCTATCTGATAATCTTTTAGCCATTCGAGCTCAGTAGTAATTTTCAAGCGTCTCCAGTTATCAAATTTCTAGATCCCATAAGGCAAAATTTGAACTCAATTTAATTTTTGGAATTCGTCTGGATCTCCAGGTCATGTAGGTATAAGGGAAAATGAATAAGCAGATTAGGTAGCAAATTCCGCGTTAGACACGATTTCCACTTGGATTTCTTCCGAAGATATTATCTATCATCAAAAATGCAACATTTAAAACTACGGATAATAATCAATAGACGCTGGTTATAATTTATTTAAATAGTATTAAACCAACTCATAAAATTTTCCCTATTAGTTGAAAAGAAGTGCTACTTTTAAGATTTCGAACCAAAGTTTACCTTCTAAGGTTAGATCCAATAAATTTGGTTTAAGTTCTTCTCCGATGTGCTTAAGTTGCAATAAACAAGAAACTGAGAAACGTATTTTTATTTCAATGCCTTAAATATGAAATACAAAGAGAAAAATTGAAAAAGGTTTTTGGTAAGACAGTTCTTTTTTATTTCTGGTTATTTGATTTACGACCCACGATCCTTCTTACAAAATTATATCAATAATTAATTTCCTACCGAAAATTGCTTAGTTTTCTCGGGTTAACTTTTTTTTTTTCTTTCTCAGCGTCAGAGGTACTGCGCAACACCACATTTTTCAGAGTTTCTTACTACCTTTGAAAATTGTAAAACTTTTCTTATTATTTCGGGATCTTTATTATTTTTATTATCTTATTTAAATTAATTTTTCATATTAAGAGCAATTGAATAAATTGAGATAAAGCAGCTTGAGTTGAGTATAAATCTCAAAGCACCTCATCAAGTCAAGTTATGTAGTTATTTCATAAACAAACAAACAATATAGGATCAGTTTCAGAATATTAATCAATTTATTTTATAAAGGTATTTGTGTTTTTATTTTTACAATAGCAGTTTTTCACTATTTGAGGATTTTATTCTATGCAAAATTTGCATGTTTTCAAGAATAAATTGATTTTTAATTTTTTTTATTTAAGATATTCTTAAAAAATGGATTTTCATTCTGTAATGGAAACATTTGCTGAAGCATGGGTTGCTGCAAATACACACACACTCCACTAACTGAAGCTGCTGAACAAGTAAGATTTTTTTTTTTTTTATCGAATTTTTGTGTTTATTATTCTCATAATTGTTCTAGAGTTGATTTTGCATGTCTCGTCAACTGTTCTTTAAATTCACTCAGTCATTAAATCAGCAGAAAATAGTTCTATAGCATTGTAAATTTTCTAAATTAATATAATTAACTAAATTTTAGTGAAATAAAAAAAAAAAAACAATCAATTCAAATTTGTTAAATTTCCTGAATTAAATTTATTTAATAATATAGTAATAGCCAAAGAATGAATTTGTCAGTTAATTAATGAGTAAGTAATTATTTGAATCTTAAATTATCTGATTACATGTATTGATTAATGCAAAATAAATTATTTTTTAGTATCCATTTTTATTAACTTTAATGTTTCACTAACATTTGAAAATATCAATTATGTTTTAATTTTTTTGACCATCAATAATTAGTTGACTTTTCAGTAAATTTTTGTTACCTATATTCAACTTTTATTGCTTTGATGCTATTATATTGAAGCAATAAAGAAACTTCACATTTCAGAATTTTAAAAACTGCTAAACTCATCATTGATTCTTTACATGCATGTAATTTATATTAACTATTTTAAATTACAGATTTTCAAAACTGTTAAAATCTGAATATATGTATACATAGATGTTGTTGTATTCTGATCTCAAAAACTTTTCCATCTAAGGAATCTAAGCTATTTCTAGATTGTGCATAAAATTAAAGCATCATATTTCTTTCATCTAAAAACATAGCATTAATTTATAATTCAACAGAACTTGATTTGATTCAATAGATATTTTTAATTTTTCATTACCATTTGACTCTTCTAAAAGTAACAATTAAGACAACCTATATTTACATCTTGTGATTTTCACATGGTCTTTCAACTAGCATCAAAATTATTTTATTCCCATCATTTATATTTTTATTTACACCAAAATGTAGAGGTGTTCTTATGAAAGTTATCTCTGAGACTGCAACAAGCAAATATCTTTAAATTGAATTTTTCATATACCATTTTTTAATCAAAAGAAGATTCTAGAAATTGTGTTAATAGCAAAGATTTTGTGAAAGGATTAAAAAGTGTTTATAAATTTGGAAAAAATTAAAAATTCCATTACATAATCAAAATTGTTTTAATTAATACTTTAATTCTAATTTAGGTCTTTTATGTGAATCAATATTTTTTTCTGTAATATATTATGTTTATAAAGTGGCATTTTTGACAGTTAGGATTAAAATTAATTTTAATGATTTTAAAAATACTAATGTCAAAATTTTATTTAAAAAACTATTTTGATTATATTTAATCTAATGATAAATAAATCAACCCTGTCTTATTGAAAATTTGCATGCTGCTGAACTTTATAATGAATGCATCCCAAAGTAAAATCATTGCAAAATTAATTTTTATTAATTTTTAAAAAATTTGTATTGCATTATAAATATTTTTTATTATTTAAAAAAGGCATTTTTATATGTTTACAATCAGTCTTGAAATTATAAAATTTATTTATGTAATCTCACTGCTCAATTTCATATAACAATAATGCTATCTATCTATCTATCTATATGTGTGTGTGTCTGTGTTTAATGAGTAAGATACTATAACAATTAGAGATTAACTTTTTTTTTTTTTTTTTTTTTTTTTCAAATCTGGTATTCAGTCAAAAGATATTGAAACAATTTATCTTATTTTTTATAACTAAAATCTGTATTTTAAATTTCATTTATATTTGCTTGACAGAAACTTTAATGAATATATATGATAGTTATTAAAAGTTCCATGCAATATATTATGATATTTATTGGAGATGAGCTATTAAAGTTATCTTTTTATTAAATACGAAATCTAAGTTTTCAGTGCTTTTTTTTTTTTTAATGCTGGGGCATTTTGACTTAAAGTTAGTCTCATTAGAACAAAAATTTAGAAGATCCAGCCTTATCTAGGGTTTACATATGAAGAGAAGTGCTATATTGTATTCTATTTTGCCAATGCATATTTAACCAAACAATCTGTCCTATGGATTTACTGATTC
>BPLR01006173.1:0-28683 GCA_021605095.1 Caerostris extrusa
TTGGAAAAATAAAACGTGATTTTTTTTAAATGTAGAATCGAATAATTTGTTTGAAATATCCGTTATCAGTTATAGTTTTTACATTTGTAAAATTCTTTTCAATAGAGGATGTATATAAATCATAATAATGAATTTTTTTTCCTGATTTGTTTTTTAAACGCATTCATTAAATGCTTTTTTCTGTAAAAAAATTCTCAGTTTAGCTTTTTAATTAATACTTCAACTGTTTAAAAGTGGTACAGACTGTCAATATTTCTGAAGAATTCATTCTTTCTTAGATTCCAAAGTAGGTTAAAAATGAAACAAACATAAATTGCAAATATATGAATTGTTTTTATTGTATTATAACATTTAATTGAATAAACATGTATAGATAGTGCTATTTTATTTAATATACTTTACAATGAAAAATATTATTTATAGATAAATTTGATATTTAATATAAACACACTTCAGAGAAAAAATATTTTTTACTAAAAAATTATAAATTTAAATTTTTTATATTTTAAAGCTTTTCTGATCTGACAGTAAAATGTATTATTTATGGAAAATTATTGAAGTTTTACTATTTATTGACATCATGTTTAATGCAATGACTCACAAGAAGTTTCAATGCAGACGTGTTATGTATACAAGTTATTAAATAAAAAAAGAAAAACAAAATTTTAAAATTTATTTTTTGAAATCTTAAGCTTCTGAACATACAGCTTAAATAATGAATTATTTACAAAAATTGTTTTGATGAGAAAACATAAAGTTCAATAAAAATCATTTCAGGGTAGATGGTTAAGCAAATTTTATTACTTGTTTGAATATCCACGAGCTATAAGGATTAGTTTTAAATGCCTTATTACAGATTTGAAGTAATTATTAAGAAAATACTGTACCTACTTGAACCATATTTAAAGCATTGCAATATTTAGCTGCTGTTGTGGGGGAAATGTGTTTTCAAAACTAAGTTCATAAATTCTTGCTTAATATATTATATTGGGGGTGCAATGTAGACCTCCTCCCAGTGGTGCAACCTGGGGCAAAGTTCTGTGCAGCTAAGTAGTTTAGAGTTTTACGACATGATCGTCCGATTGGCCTGTGTGTATTGTAATGGATCGCTTTTGACTTGTCTCAACCAAAAGAACTGATCTAATGAAGAACATCTACATCACATTGGGATTTTCGATCAACTAAACAGCCCTCTTTGTCAGATTTGACAAAAACCAATGAACCGAGCTAATCTCTATCGTTGCTTGGCACTTCATGGCGAATCCGAGACGGCAAAAATACTAGAAAGCTAGAGAACTCTAAGGCAATGACTCTGTCAACTTTGTTGAACTCTTTTTGTGGACATTTTCTTTTCTTTGTTGTTCTGTATTTTCCTTTGTAATGCCTTTCTTTAGAAATATAAAAAATATTATATTGGTGCAAATATTATTAAAGAAGTATTTTATGATTTCTTTACATTTGTAAGGCAACCACAAATGAGCATTTAATCTAATATGCTTAGAATTAGTACATTGATAGAATTTAGATTCACTGTAGACTGAAATTTTCAAATGATTATTTTAAATTGTTCTTTAAGATCTCAATATACATTTCCTAAACCATGGTACCACTAATAATTCGAACTGATTCGATTACTTTGATACGTGACCAAACGACATAAACTTTATTACCATGTTTAATTGATAAAATAAGTCCTCGTTTAAAAATTCTCTTCTCGATTTTATCTAAACCATTATGGCCATTACCACCAAATTTATTGCATTTGCTTCGTTAAAAACATATAAGAATGCTATTTATTAAAAATTGCTTGTTTATTATGCTAAATTTATTGAACTTGCATGTTAAAACATATAAGAATGCTAAAACATTTTTTCGTGTTTCTGGTATATGAAATTCAAAGGAGAAGGACTTGGAGAAGTACCGAAGATAAAAAAAAACGGTGGATAAAGTCTTCATTGAAATATAATAACAGAGTGATGTAGCTAAAATATTAAACGTCACAAAAATTAGCTAATGGGTGATTTGGGATTTTCCTTTTTAAAACTTCTTACATATTACCCAATCTTTATAGGAATTGTGTTATATTTTTATTTTCCAACTTTTTGCAAATATTTTGAAGTGATCTGCCAAATGACCCAGTAATGGCAGTACAAAACTTACACATAATTTTAATCCCCCGATGGTGAGGTCTTTTGATTGGGCATTAGCTTTGTTAGTGTCTGCAAAAGAGTATCCGGTATACCAATTCCTGTCTTTGATGGATTTTTTTAGTTTTTATACTGTATGATATTTCAAAATTGGCATTTATTCGCGGATAGATTCCATGAGAGTTAATCTCTTCTCTCCGAAATTATTAAACTCAATGAAAAACTCAATGAAGTAAGCGAAATACAAAATACTGGCGCATATTCTCAAAGTAGTTATCTTTTTGGGAGAAAGATTGATGCAACTGAAATATGAAGAAATGTAGAATTAATTTTTTAAAATCTCGTTATAAAACCTTAATTTTATTTAATGTACTGCATTATTAGTGTACCATCCTAGTATTAAAATTTTTTCTTAAAGTTTAAAGTTACTTACTTTAAACTTACAAAATTATCATTCTTTTCATTGTTTGTTTGGGATCTGATGACGTAGTGAATAGCACCCTGGCGCTGCAGCAACATGTTTCGGTTTCAAGTCCCAGTGGTGCCACGGATGTTTAGCGGTTCAGTTAAACCAGGTAGGTTCCGGTCTAATATCACTGGAGGTAGAGTTGACAACCCCACAACGTAAAAATAAATAACTTCTGTCACGAAATCTGCCAGTTGTCAGACGGCCTTGACCCATCATGAGATTGGTAATGAAGAAGATTGTTTGTTTAATATTAATTATAACGTACAAAATCAATGGATTAAAGATTATGTTTTATATATTACTCAAAAATGAAAGTTTATGATGCTTACGTCAAAGGTTTTCCAATTTTGAAAGTTATACATATTTTCAATCATTAATTAATTAATCCTAATAAAAAACTGTTCATCATTAATATTACATTTATATTTATATAAAATGCTCAGACATTTCGTGCTGAGATTTCAGTGATATATTAAATGAAATTCCTTTCATTTCATTTTATAGAGTTGCAAAAGTTTATATTCGATTCTTTTATTTTCAACTACGAACTTATAAAAGTGCCTCAAAAACTAAATGCGAAATCTTTCTTAAAAAAAAAAAAATATCTCATTAATCTCGATGGATTTCATTTTATTGTCCAAATTCAACTTTTAAATAAATATCTATTTTTTGCGACAAAATACTGAGTGACAATTTATATCCCGAAGAAAATAACATTTTCTTTAATGCAATATAATTTAAGAAATGAAAAAAAAAAATAAAAAAAAAAAATAAAAAGTCTAATGGAAAATCTAATTTATTTCAAATTTTTGTCGCTCTGTTTCTGTCCGTTCAAATTTTTGTCGATGTCTTTTTCTTCTTTTTTTTTTTTACCCCGTCACAACACTGCTATTATTTTATATCATTTTATTATTTTTTTTTGTTAACACTTTCTTCTTCTTCAAAAAATGAAGTACTAGGTGCTTAGCCTTTCGTCCTCTTACAAACATGATTGTAAACTTTGAAATGTTTTTTAATGGAACCGAATACAAAACCCGTGAAGCTGAGAAAACTACTCTTTCTTCCATTAGCGCTTACTGTCGACAGTATCTTTCATATAACTGAAGTGAAAAGAAGAAGAAAGAAAGGAAAAAAAGCAGCGACTCCAGTGAAAAAGAAAAAAGGGAAACAGGCAATAAAAATTGTGTATTTATTTACTGACACTCTTCGGTCTTTCTGAAAACACTCTTTGTCGCTGTCACACACTCAACATGCCCTGGGGAATCGGTAAAACTTCCTCCCAAAAGTCCGTGCTTTAGCTGAAAGAATGAAAAACGAAATCACTCTTGTATGGGAATTTTCGGAATCTTAATATGCATGATTTAAAAGTGGGGGTTTGAAGTGGGGGGTTTGAAAAGGAACGGAAATTGGACTGACTTCATGTTTTCGTGATGAAAATTTACGAATTAAAGTCTTGACGAACAAATCCTGAAACGTGTGTGGCAACAGCTCGAAGATTATTGGACTTTCGCATCGTCCTTGTCAAACTTTTTTAAAAGTCTCCATGCAAAAATTTGTTCTTTTAGAATGTCTTTCTAAATTGAGATGCAATTAAATTAGCTGTTATGGAAACAGAAATGCACAGAATGCATTCGAAAAAAAATGAGTAAAAGGAAATGCATTTTAAACTGAAATACATTTAAGAAAAAATACATGAAGTATAAGAATTTTGTAAAATTTAATCAATTCGTATAAATATAATAAGTGTAAAAGGCATATATGATATTTTTTAAAAGATACTTATATGTTTTTTATTCTTAAAAAAGGAAAGTTGAAAAATGAAAATCGTAAGATTAAAGGAATTTAATGAATTTTAAAATTTAAGAAAATATATTTAAACGAAGTTGAAATAGTTTGAATTAAAGTTTCGAAAGTTTCAATTTTGGAAAAAAGTTTTTTAGTACAGTTCAAATTCAACATAAATAAGGAATAAAAAATGTTTCTGTATTATTTTAAACTTCTAAGTTTGAGAGATGCACTATGTAGGAAAAAAAGAAAAAAGTAAATTTTAATCAAATATTTCTTAAGCTTTCTTAAGAACATTTTTAAGTATATAAAATAGGAAAAGTTCGAAACATCATTGTAAAGAAGTAAAATATAAAAAAAAACAAAAAATTTTTATAATTTATCTTTTTAAACTTAACATTTAATAAACACAACACACTTATATACGAATATAACACTGAAGCAAGCTTACAAAACACTAAGCATATAACACTTAAATAAGCGATGTCAAAAAGGAATCTGAAATGTTTTCAAAACTATCTTTATTACGATTGCAATATCTATTTATATTATTTTTTATATTATTTATCTAAATTTATCGGTTTTTGTCTAGTTCTTGAATTTATCTTATTAAGTTTTCTTATTATCTAATTACCCAAGAAGAACTTAAAGTATCATTTGGAGAACTTCTTTGGAATTTTAATTTTTTTTTCTGTCTCCACGCCCAGTGTATATCATTAAAAAATAATTAATAATTTGTTATCAAAAACTAGTGCTACTATACTCGTATGATTACGTTGAAAATAAACAGATACTTTACAAAAACATGTTTCACAAAAATATGGTAAATTCGTATCACATTGGAGGAAAATGTAAATTTTGATTCGTGCACCCACATTCAAAATATGGATTCAGAGGCAACTATTTATAGCTTCTCTAGATTTATTTCGACAAAATGCAGAGGGCAGATGTTGTTAGTTTTCAACGAACATTGAATAAAAGCAAAAGATGCTACTTTTGAAATCGGCAAGGAAAACAAAGGGGGAGATCGACAAAGAAAATAAAGTTTTCAATTCTTTTTCATGCTTAAAAAAACGAAAATACCATTTTTGTAACTAGCCTAAAATTGAAATTAGGTTCATCTATTGTATTCCATACTTACATCCCAGAAGAATTAGGAAAATATAACATTATTACTTACATACATACATATAACATTACATGACAAACATATAAAATTATTAAACATGTTACATTATTTTTTGTCATTTTCGTTCCAGTATACCAGTAGACCAGCTATATGCAAAGGATGAAAGAATCCTTATCAAGTTGAATAGTTTATACTGCGCTATACATCTTCACTAAGTCAACCTTACTACCTAAAATGGTAAGGTAGAAGAAAATAAAAAAAAAAAATTGTAGGAAACTTTCTTATTAAAAGTACTATCCTGGTTTTAAATACCCTATATTTTAAACAGGAATGATCCTATTAAGTTGTTTGAGGACAACAAGAGACGCAATATATGTCAAATCAGTTCAAATCCAGTTTAACAATCAAATAAGTTTTCAAAGCATTGACTGTGGCATATGTCATCAATGGAAATCTTATTATCCTTCTTTTTGAAAATAGCCTAATTATTACACGGCATCAAAGTGAAACTTAATTAGGGCTCAGTAATCCCAAAAATTTGTTTGCTTTTCTAATAAAATTTTTGAAGATGAAATACATGAATTGTTACGATTACATCTTAAAGATTTAACTTTTTATAGGAAAACTGTTTTTTATATTTCCTTTCCTGATGAATTTTATGGTCCTATGCATGCATTTAACATTAGAGCTTATCATAATCAGATGAAAATTCTTTTGCAATAGCAGCAGCGATGAAAAGTCTAAAGTGGACTGTTATAATAACAATAAAAAAAGATAAAAATAAATAAGAAAAAGTAAAAGACAAAAAAAAAAAAAAAAAAAAAGATAAAAATAAATAAAAAAGTAAAAGACAAAAAAAAAAAAAAAAAAAAAGATAAAAATAAATTTACAAAAAAAGATAAAAATAAATATATAACCACAAAGTATCTTATTCAATCCAAGAATAATTTGAATTTTTATATATTTAAATACAAAGAAAAAGATATTGTTTTATTAAATGATATATTTTCTTTTTTTGTTTTCAAACGCGGGGCGCTTTTAGTTGAAGTCATTCTTCTCTAAAATGACAGCAGCCTGATGGACAATTGGCTAGCACTATGGCCTTCAAGTCTAGGCGATGCCATGGATGTTTGTAACGATTCGAAATCACTTTACACGTAGGTCCCAGTCAAAATATGTCTGTATAGCGTAGGGGTAGGGCTGATAGCCCTACTCCGTAAAAAATAATCATCTTGTGTCTCGAAATCTGCAAGTAATCAGATGGTCTTCGCCAGAAATGAAATTTTGTGCGCTCTTTAGGCTAATTAGACCGGGACCTACAGTTTAACGTGGAATCCAAACCACTAACAAACATCGATGCACTGCCTGGATTTTAATCTGAAGCCTGTGGTCCAACGGCCAGAGCACTAGCCAATTGGCTTCAGGCCGCCTTTGCGTCAGTGAAGAAAATTGTTTATTTAATTTGAATTATAACGTACAAAATCAATGAATTGAAGATTAAAGATTATATTTCATATCTTACTCAAAAATGATATATCATATCAACTCAAAATTCTTACCTACAAGTTTTCCATTTTTGAAATTTATACATATTTCTAATCATTTCTTAATTACTCAATATAAAAGACTCTTCATCATTATTATTACTTTTACATTTATATAAAATGCTCGTAATTTTCGTACTCAGATTTCAGTAAAATATTTAATGGAATTCCTTTCAATATATCATTTCCTGCACAAAAAAGCAAGTTTATGCTTTTGTGTTTTGTAAGTTTATATTCGATTCTTTTATTTTCAACTACGAACTTAAAAAAAGTGCCTCGTAAAACTGAGTGGAAATCTTTCTTAAAAAAAAGAAAGAAATATATCATTAATCTCGATGGATTTCATTTTATTGTTAAAATTTAGCTTTTTAAATAAATAGCTATTTTGCGACAAAATACTGAGTGACAAATTTATATCTCGAAGAAAACAACTTTTTATCCTAATGTAATATATTTTAAGAATTGAAAAAGAAGAATTAATGATTGAAAGAATTTTAAAAAATAGTCTAATGGAAAATCTGATTTATTTCAAATTTTTGTCGCTCTCTTTCTTCTTTTTTTACCCCGTCACAACACTTTTATTATTTCACGTTATTTTTTACTTTTTTTTGTTAACGCTTTTTCTTCCTTCTTCTTCAAAAATGAAGTACTAGGTGCTTAGCCTTTCGTCCTCTTACAAACATGATTGTAAGCTTTGAAATGTTTGTTAATGGAACCCGAATACAAAACCCGTGAAGCTGAGAAAAACTACTCTTTCTTCCATTAGCGCTTACTGCCGACAGTATCTTTCATATAACTGAAGTGAAAAAGAAGATGAAAGAAAAAAAATGCAGCGACTCCAGTGAGAAAAAAGTGAAGCTTGAGCAATAAAAGTGTTACGTGTATTTACTTTGACACTCTTCGGTCTTTCTGGAAACACTCTCTCTATCTGTCACACACTCAACATGCCCTGGGAATCGGTAAAAACTTCCTCTCCCCCAAAGTGCTCGCTTTAGCTGAAAGAATGGAAAACGAAATCACTCTTGTATGGGAATTTTCGAATCTTAATATGCATGATTTAAAAGTGGGGCTTTGAATAGGAACTGAAATTGGAGTGATAATGACAATAATGACATAAATAAATTCCCCTAATAAAGGTCCATTTGATCTAGGTAATTTGGAATTACTTAAAAACTTTGGGCTAAAAAGCGAAAAGTGTGTTATGTGTGTTCACATAACATGTTGTGTTGCATTAAATTATGTACGGGTGGAAAAAAACAGTAGATGATAACTGATGGTGATTATTTGCTCACTGTGTAATATGATTTGCTAAATATTTTTTCCTCTTTATAAATGGATAAACAATCTGGTAGGGTTTCTATAATCCTGGGTACGGAGTCAAGGTGTGATATAAAGTAAAAAGTATGCTATTAGTATATCTTCACCAAAAAAAAAAAAAAAAAGAATTCATTTGAAATAAATTTTAGACTGGTGTAGGAGTAATATGTATTGGAGAAATGCACAAAGCAAATACAACATAATGTGTCGTGATGAATTTTCAACTCCATCAACGAAATTTAAGTAGAAGACAAACTGTTTATTTCGGTCTTAGTCAGGTCTATGTTAGGAGCCATTCTGATAAGTCGTGTGATGTCAGATATGTTAAAATAACTTTTTTTATATCTTGAAAAGGTTTTAAAAAAGTGAAAAATGACACTGTTTATAAATCAGATATAAATATCCAAAAGTAGAATGCAATGGCCATGTTTGAAAGCGGATAGGCATTTGAGCAGGAGAAAAAGGATTAAACTTTACGAAAAGGGTGTTTGAACAGATTCTGAGATAACAGTCCTACAAATTTACTACAGGTCATCCATTTGACACAACTCATGTCAATATCAACTTATGTTTACTGAACTATGCCAACTCATCCTTTATTGAAATTGCCTAATCAATTTTGACCATATACTTTTATTAATTTTGAACAAATGCCTAGTCACTCCAGTAATTGTATCTTACAGACATTAATAATTGTTGCCAATTGATTATAGATTGGTGATTTTTATCACCCCAAGTATTCTCTTTCAGAGCTAGCGTTACAGGAAACCAAATCAATATTCTGGAGCACTATTCATCTAGCACCTAATTACTAAACAAATTTACGCATGAGGAAACTCAAAATTGAGACGAAAGTTTTCAGTTGCCTGAGGAAATATGTACATAAAATTACTTTTGTACCATGCAAGATAATACGCATGTGGATAATGTACATCGTTTGTTTTAATGGTGGAATCCACGGACCAAACTGGAATGCGTGTTTTGTAGGCAATGAGTGTTAATCCTGAACAGAAAATTTATGTCTTGTCAGGCATCGACACTTTGGGGATCCGGTGAAACAAAAATACTAAAAAGACTCAAGTAAGGGAAAGTCTGATACTGAGTAAAAAAAAAAAACAAAATAGGGTCTTTATATGAGAGCATTTTAAAGCATCATGAATGCTTTCTTTTGTTTTGTCATACCATGATTATTCAATAGATAAGCGAGCTTGGTTTAAAATGTATTTAACCTAATCAAAATTCCTGAAAAATTTCAAAATTTTCAGAATATGAAAATAAGTAATAAATCATGTTATAATATATCATGTTTCGTTATAAGGTATGTAAATAATATTTTGGAATTTCTTTTTTAAAAAATTTATTTTGAAGAGATTTAAATGCCAAAAAGAAAGTTTAATAGATGAAGTATGAAGTTTAAAAACGCGTTATGTGAGCAAGAAAGTATGTTTGGTATTTACAGTGTATTAAATAATTAAAACCGAAATTGCTTTCTTGCCAATTCTAAGCAAACAAAATTTTACCTTCATATTTTTTTTCTTCACTGATAGATCACTGATTTATTTACCTTCCTATTTTTTTCACTAAGAATCACTGATATTTTTACCTTCATATTTTTTCACTGAGGACACCATATTGTCCCAATATCAGAAAAATTTTTCAACAACTGTTTATATTTTAAAAATTCATTATTTTTTTTTTTTTGTATTTTTTGTGTATTTTTTTTTTTTTTTTTGTATTTTTTTAATTATTTTTTTTTTTGAAAAATTCATTATTTTTTGTGAACTTCTTATTTATTTTTAAAGTTTACTATGTATAAAACTATTATAAAAATTAAAAACGTTTTATTAATTAATCCAAAAGTAGGTTTGCTGTGATTAGTTGAATCATAGCTAAAATGAACAATTTTCATGTATTCGAGAATGTCTGTCTCCCCTTAAAAATTTTACCAGATTCAAATATTAAAACTGAAATTTAGTTCTATTAAACATTTCGTGTTAATGCTATAATATTTTAATAAATACATAATAATTCGTATTCAGAATAGAAATTGTGATTTTAGTGAATAAAATGCCCATTAAAATGTTTAATATTTTCTCTTAGAAAATCAATGAGTTTCAAAATATTAAAGAAATGTTCAATAAAATTTCACCATGGGAAATAGAAAAGGAATGCTTTTGTTATAATAAAGTTTTGCTGCATTATAATTTCTAGAATAATATTAATACAAATATTCTTGACTTTTAATTCGAAATTTATTATAATGAACTGTCTTTATGAATGCATTTTTAAAATATTTGATAAATAGGAGGAAAATAAGTGTAGGGGAATTATTGGAATGCTTTAGAAACTTGGGGAAAAAAAAAGAAACTCTAGACACCAAAAATAACATTCGAATTGAAGGGATTACAGATTTAAGCTCATTTGTCTTCTTCATTGGTGTACTCCTTATGCGTTCTGTTAACATTTATTTATTTCAAAGTTTGCAGTTAATAGCTTTTCAGAAATTTTAGCTAATCAGGCAATAGGAAATTGTTGAATACTCTTAAGAAATTACGAAGAAGTTTGTTGTTGTAAACTTGCTGATTTAGATACATTTAATTGAAAACAACTAAAATTATTTTAGAAATTGAAATGCCGGAAAAAAAAATCTTTTTACATCAATTTTCTGCAATGTCTTGTACATTGATATTGAAAGAAAATAAATTATTGTTGAATACGATTGATATAATTTTGGTTGCGCTTAGCATAAAATCAATTTTACATTGTTCGTTACGTAAAACGTAAATAACGTAACGTAATAAACGTAATAAAACGTAAACAAAGAAGTTTAAATTGTTAATAAAGAGAAAAAAATGCTGGATATATGTTTGCAAAGATTAATCAGTATATAATTGTTATACTTTAAATTTAATTTTAAATGAAGCAATAATTATTCTTTCCTTTAAATTTATTGATTTAATATTTATTTCAATATTTCAATTAATATTTAAAAATATTGATATTTTTTATACGTAAAATATTTTTTATCGTTAGTATTTTTTTTTTTTTTTTTTGATATGTGAAAATGAATGTTCTTGAATAAATTACAGTGTAACTATTGAGAGATTTTCAATACATGCATTTATTTTCAATTAAAATGCTCATTCAACAAAATCCTTCATAATTTTTGTACTGTAAAAAATAAATTAAATTAAAAAAAAAAAAAAATTAAAACTTTTTCAATAGCGATCATGATACTGAAATTAAAATCATACTCTATCGACAGATAAATAAATACCCCATTTTCCTCTTAAAAAATCTGTGATTCATATTCTCTACAAGAAAAGTATTCAAATGCAATTTATCAACAACCTGTCCATTGCAAATGCACCTTAACTCGAATAAAACAAAATCCAATGAAAACTATTTACTTTTATTACCGTTATCGAAGCCAAAACCCTTACCAGACGAAGGTAAACAAACAAAAAAGAAGGGGGTCCAAACAATCATGTAATGTACCGGTGTTAAATGTTTAAGTTTCCGGCCACAATCATCGGATGGTCGTAAACGAAAAAAGGTCGCTTTACGACTTGTTTACAACGGATCGCTTTTATAATCGCCTTCCCAGGAATCCGAAAAAGAAAAAGAAATCAGAACTCCAGAAAGGATCGAGATCTAATTTCTGGCGGTGAAGGTTTACTGCTCTATTAAACCATCGATGAAACGGGATCATGGAGATCCGAACGACGATTGAGAGTCTCAATGTCGAGATGCGAGCGGGGCGTTTTTATTGTCTTGTTGTCGTAACTACACTTCTCGTATCGTAAAGAATCGAGATAGAGGAGGTTATTCTCAATTATCGACAAATGAAACGCCGGTGCCATCATTATGGGGAGATGGGGAACAAGCGTATCGTAAAAAAGGGGAGGATGATAATTATTATGATTGAAAACACTTATTTTACAAGGCCAACGATGCTTGCTTTTGGAGATGGGATGTTGTAAGAGTTAATGGGAGAGCGATTCTACTGGAGGAATTTGGAATGGTCCTTAGATGATTTTGCTGTTTTGGCATTGACGAGATTTCATTGGTTTTCCGAATAAGTTCTATGTTTCTTGCAATATCAAACCATTCCGCAGCATAAGCAAGTTGTAAATGGTCACATTGTTTTGATTCGTCCGGTCTCAGTCCAGGCCTATTCGTCCAGATGTGAGCGAGATTTCATTGGTTTCGAAAATAAATCCTATGTTTTTTTAAAATCTTCAACATCATAAGCAATATGTAGATGGTAATTATTATGATTGAAAACAATTATTTTCACAAGGCCAATGATGTTTGTCGTTGTTTGAGTTAATGGGAGAGCGATTCTGGTTGAAGGATGTGTACCAGCGCCCTTAGATGATTTCATTGAGTTTCATTGGTTTTGAGAATAAATGCTATATTTCTTTTAATATCAAACCATTGCATCTGAGCAAGATTTAATCGGTCACATTGTTTTGAGGCCTCCAGTCACGGTCCTGTCCGGTCAGTGTCGTCCAAATTTGAGCAGTGATTTCACTGGTTTTGAGAATAAATGCGATGTTTCTTTTTTTAAATATCAATAATTTATTTCTGAATCAGTGGTTTTTGTGAATAAATTTTTTAATATTATATTCTGAATATGAATGCTTTTATTTATATTCTGCATAACTTTGAGGATCATAGATGTTTTAAACAATTTTCAAGTAAACATTTTATAACGAAACAGAAAAAAATTATGATACCTTTGTACTTCTTCATTAAAGCAACAGCCCCATGTAAGAAAATGCAAAAAAAAAAAAAAAAATATATATATTTTTTTTTGTTTAAAAATGGGATGTTGTATGAGTAAATGAGACGATGATTTATGATTGAAAACAATCATTTTCACAAGGCCAATGATGTTTGTTTTTAGAGATGGGTTCTTGTATGTTAATGGGAGAGCGATTCTGGCTGGAGCAATTTTGAAATAGATCAAGCGCCCTTAGATGACTTTGTTGGTTTAGCATTCACGAGATTTCGTTCATTTGCGAATAATTGCTATGTTTCTTTTAATATCCACCCATTCAGCAGCATATGTAAGCAGTAGATGATCACATTATTTAGCTAATCAGACAACAGGAAATTGTTGAATACCCTTATGAAATTGTGAAGAAGTTTACTTGTTGAATTAGATACGTTTATATGAAGAAAACTAAAATTATTTTAGAAATTGAAATGTAGAAAAAACAAATCTTTTACATTCCTTTACTGCACTCTTTTGTCCATTACTATTTAAAGAGAATAAATTATTATTGAATACGATTTATATAATTCCGCTTTTCGTTTAGCATAAAATCACTTTTATATTGTTCGCTGTAAAACGTAAACAAAATAGTTTAAACTGTTGCTGCTGGATATGTTTTTGTGACATGTTGGAAAAAAAAAAAAAATGTTGGTTATGTTTTTGTAAAGATTAATCAGTATATAATTTCTATTCTTTAAATTTAATTTCTAAAAAATATATCATTATTCTTTCCTTTAAATATATTGATTAAAAGATTATTTATATATTTAAATTAATATCAAACACTAAATTTTGCTCAACGATAAATTGCTAATTTAATAAAATAAATAAACGGATTAAAAAGTTTCAAATAATTTATTTTTACGAAATTTTTAAAAAACAAAAATTTACTCAAAGTTTTAATATTTTTTGTTTACAAAATATGTGTACTGCAGATATAAGATAAATATATGCAATGGAGAATAAATGCTATGGAGATATTTTGAAAGTGTATTTTCAAAGGAAATGACATTTTTGATTATTCCATAATCTCCGTTGTCTTATAACACTTTAGATGTAAAATGAGAAAACATTGGATTTGAGTTTGAAATTAAATGTGAACCATATTTCTACTTAATTAATGAAAAATATTTAGGTTTTATATGCATAATATTTTAATCGAATAATTTTTCTTTTGATATATGAAAATGCATTTCTTTCATGCTATTCAACTATTGAGGGATTTTCAATTAAAATACCATCTTTAACCCACTAAACAAAGTCCAAAATATTTTTTACTGTAAGAAATAAATTAAATTTAAAAAAAAAAGCAGAATTTTTTTCAATAGCGATCATGATACTGATATTAAAATCATACTTTATTGACAGTTAAATAAATATCCCATTTCCTCCCCATAAAAACTTCCAGATTTAAACGAATTTTCTATACTAATTTCGGACTGAAATACTTTTTCATCTGTGATTCATATTCTGTACCAAAAAAAAAAGAAAGTATTCAAATGCATTTTTCAACAACCTGTCCATTCCAAACGCACCTTAACCCGAATAAAACAAATTCCAATGATAAACTGTTTACTTTTATTACCGTTATCGAAGCCAAAACCCTTAACAGACGAATGTAAATAAACAAAAAAAGGGGGTCCAAACAATCATGTAATGTGCCGGTGTTAAATGTTTAAGTTTCCGGCCACAATCATCGGATGGTCGTAAACGAAAAAAGGTCGCTTTACGACTTGTTTACAGCAGATAGCTTTTATGATCGCTTTCCCAGGAATCTGAAAAAGAAAAAGAAATCAGAACTCCAGAAAGGATCGAGATCTAATTTCTGGCGGTGAAGGTTTACTGCTCTATTAAACCATCGATGAAACGGGATCATGGAGATCCGAACGACGATTGTGAGTCTCAATGTCGAGATGCGAGCGGGGCGTTTTTATTGTCTTGTTGTCGTAACTACACTTCTCATATCGTAAAGAATCTAGATAGAGGGAGGTTATTCTCAATTATCGACAAATGAAACGCCGGTGCCTTCATTATATGGGAAACGGGGAACAAGCATATCGTAAAAAAAGGGGAGGATGATAATTATTATGATTGAAAACAATCATTTTTACAAGGCCAATGATGTTTGCTTTTGGAGATGGGATGTTGTATGAGTTAATGGGACAGAGATTCTGGCTGGAGAAATTTGGAATGAAGATTCCCTTAGATGTCTTGGCATTAGTGAGATTTCATTGGTTTTGAGAATAAATGCTATGTTTCTTTTAATATCAAACCATTCCGCAGCACAAGCAAGATGTAGCTGGTCACATTGTTTTGAGCCTAAAAGCTCGTTCAGATTTAAGAGTGATTTTTATTTGATTTCAGAGTAAATTCTATATTTCTTTTAATATCAACCCATTCAGCAGCATAAGCAAGATGTAGAAGGTCTCTCAGCCTAAACCCTCGTCCAGGTTTGAGATATTTGCGCGAGCTTTCGCCTGTTTCCCGGCATTGACATTTGAATTCGAGAAACAAAGCACGTTTTATCTTTTTAGGTCGTTGGCTTTTGCAGATTTTGCGATGAAACTAGTAACAAAACACATTATTTAGAATGTAGACTTGGATATTGATTATTATTTAGATGAAAAATTTAAATAAATGCATTGCGTTCTATGCATTAGTACAGCATCCTTGGGACTAGATGTTACTTTTTTCAGACCTATCCACCATCAGGGATTATTTAGTAGACAACTTCACAATCTCATTGAAAATATTCATTCATAAGAAACTTACTGTTTAGTATTTATTTCTAAGTATAAATCATTTTTTTAAATATTTTTATAATTTTCATGATCGCAGATGTTTTAAAATGCATTTTTTAATATATTTTTATAATTTTCATGATCGCAGATGTTTTAAACAATTTTCACGTAAGCATTTTATAACGAAAGAAAAAAATAGATGATACTTTAGTACTTTGGAGCAACAGGTAACAGCAAGCAGATTATGTTATTAAATTTTGTTACGTCGAAATATATTTTTGATGTTTAAAAAAAAAAAACATTATTTTTTTGCTTGATGTGAGTAAAAATTTTGAATACAGCTTAAAAAAGAACGTGACTGGTGACAGTTGACCCCATGGTAATAAAGGTCGTCGCAAGGCCGTCTGCGTACTAGCAGATTTCGCACCAGTAGGTGCTTTCTTTTTACGGGGTAGAGTTTAAGCCCTACGCCTAACAGCCATATTAGACAGGACCTACAGTTTAAAGTGGATTCCGAACCACTACAAACATCCATGGTACTGAGCGCCAGAGCACTAGTCATTCGGTCATCAGAACTCAAAATTTAATACTACATTTGTTAATATCAAAACCATTTACACACAGAACGATCTTTTTTAAGCTGTATTCAAAATATTTAATGCCAAAGCAAAAAATAAAAATTGTTTTTTAAAAAATCTGCTTCAAAAATATCTTTTGATGTAACAGAATTTATTACATAATCTGTCTGATGTTATAATTTAATAATTTTTAAAATTTTACATTTAATTAAAATTTTTTTAAACAATTTACAACTTAAAGCTATGCAATAAATTTAGTTTTTATTCTCGTTTAAAAAACATATTTCAAAAGAATGTTAAGTGTGGGAAAAAAAAAGGGCAAAATAAAATTTTTTTTTTTTTTTCAGCGAACTTTCTACAAAAGTTTGTCCATGGAATAAATCATAGTATTAAATTGGGAAATAAAACAGCAACAAATTTTTTTCCTTTTTTTTCAAACATTTTTGCACTTAATCATATCCTTCGGGGAAATTCTACTAAATTAAATAAATACCACTTTATTTTTAATTCTTGATTCTTGAAATAATTATGCAGATTCTTTTCTCTCACGACTTGTTGAAAATAAAAATAAATTCGTGCTTTCTTTTAAATATTTTTTTCTCTTATACCTGTTTAAGAAAAAGATTTTTGTATAAAAACATTATATTTCTCTTGGGATTTTCATCTAGTTATTAACTAGATTATTGTATAATTTTCAAGTAAATACTTTCATGAAAAAAAAAAAAAAAAAAAAAGAACTTTTACGATCAAAATTATATTTGACTATTGAAATTGGAAGTATCAAATGTTTTTCACTGCACTCCATTATGTTTTCAAAAACGTCTTATTTAAGTATTTGGTTATGTGACTTTTTTGAAAATATTTCTGTTAATGCAATAAGATACTTTAAAAGTTTTTTTCCTTCAGAAAAAACATTAATATTTTAATGTGCAATGAAATTCACAATGCCTTTGAGACGTAGATAAAACATGAAGAATAAATATGTTCAAATATAATAAAACATTACATTAAATATTAATATAAGAAAAATCCTTGTCGCCATAGAATAAAAGATTTATTCATTATCCAAAACAAAAACATTTTCTTACTACAAAACCGTATGTGTATATATTAGTTATATATAAAAAAAAATGTACTTCCATTAAAATTTCTAGAAAAAATATATTTGTTGCATTGGTATTTTTACTTTAAAGGTGAGGATTACATTTATTTTTCTGGTTTTCTTATGAGAGATTTTAAGACCTTTAAATGCAATCACTCAGTTATGGCACAAGAAATAATAGTTTAAATTTACAAAAAGCCATTTTGGAATTTAAAATATTTATGTGTTATTTATTTTCTGTGTTTATTTCTGTGTTATTTAATTTTTAGTTTATATTGTTACGGAATGCATTTAATCGATATTTATTATTTGTTCGCTTTTGTTTATTTCCTTTTGGCAATTTATTAAAAATATTCTTGTTTTTAATAATTTCCTTGTGATTTGTTTTTTTAAACTTGGTTTTTAAATTGTACTATTTCATTGTAGTTGAATTGTAGAAAATCTTCAACTTAATTAATATAATTTTTTGTTGTTAAGCAGTTTTTCAATTGTAAATTTTTTCATTTAAACTTCTTAATATGATACATTTTAACAATTTTTTTCTTCATTGCATTGTTTGTGTATACATATCTTATCGTGCTTATAAATTAAATACTTGGGCATTGAAAGAAGTCACTATAAGTTATTAAATTAAGTATCCGAATAAATGAATCTTTTTTTTTTTTCATTGCGTTGCTAAAATAATATCTTGTATTTGTGCCCAACTTAAATATTTTGCACTTTTGATCCTCTTATTACTGCATTCTATTTTTTTCTCTTTTTGGCATGAGCCCAATTGCTTCTAACCAAAGCAATAAATAGTAACAAAAATTAGTTAGGCTGATAGTAGTTTGTTCTGTTTGTTGTACTGTGCTTTCCAGAAAATGACATTCTATGAATTTAAAAAAAATGAGTTGGAGAAATAAAACGGATTTCTAAATGTAGAATCTGATAATTCTTTTGAAATATTCATTATCTATTGCGCTAAAATTAAATTTTTATATTTGTTAATTCTTTACAGCAGAAGATATCCATAAATTATAAGAACGCATTTTTTTCCTGATTTCTTATAAATAAATTCATTAAATGCTTTTTTGTAAAAATATTTAATTTAGCTTTTAATTAATACTTCAGCTGCTCACGAATGGTGTAGGTTTCAATATTTAGGAAGAATTCCTTCATTCTTAAGTTCAGAAAGAAGTTAAAAAAAAGAAATACAAATTGCAAATATTTGTATTATTTTTATTGTGTTACAACATTTCGCAGAATAAACATGTACAGTTGGAGTTATTGTGCTAGATTCTTCTTTTTAATCTCCTTTCCGATTAGGAATATTACTTATAGATAGATATGATAATTTAATAAAACACTCTTCAGTGAAAATTATATTTTTCTAAAAAATTATAAATTTATTTTTATATTTTTAAAAATTCTTTTAAAATATTTTTTTGGGTGCGACAGTAGATCTACCTTCCTTGCACCCTGCTAATGTCCTAGGCGGTTAAAAGATTTACTACGATCAACATGCAGCAACTTTTCAAGAGTGATCCCCTTCTTGGAACTTTATGCAGGCTGTGTCTTACAAAGGAATGCGAGCGGCCTGACATAATGTAAGAAAGTTGAGATTCAACATTCTCTTGCCAGTTACGATGTTGAGACTTGCTGTGGGCTATGACTGTTGGAGAGCCATGTGCACCACATTGGCCTTTTGATAGCCCAAATTGTCCTCTCTGTGGGAAAGACGAAATCACGGACACACACCATATAGCATGGATGGATGGGTTTTCATGTGGACTCCGATGTGAAAAAGATATTGAGAGATGGAACTTTGCTGATGAGACCCTGGCTTTTTACTTTTATTGTTTTCCTTTTCCTTGTATGTACTTTTACAATGTTTTGATCTCGCAAGAGTTTGTCATTTTCTCTTGCCATTTGAAAACAAAAATAATTTTTTATATTTTAAACCTATGATCTGACATTAAAATATATTATTGATATAAAATTATTGGAAGTTTTTTTATTTATTCATATTACATTTAATACAATGACTCAAAAAAATTTCACATAGAATTCAACATCACTATGTGTACAAGCTATTAAATAAAAAGGATATAAAAAATTTCTTTGTAACAGTTGATCTTGATAATTTGGCATATCTTAAAAACTTTGGACTAAAAAAAAAAAGTGTGTCATGTGTATTCACATAACATGTTGTGTTGCATTAAATTATGTACAGGTGGAAAAAAAACAGTAGATGATGACTGATGGTGAATATATGCATGCTGTATAATATGATTTGTTAATATTTTTTTCCTCTTTATAACTGGATAATGGAACTGGTAGGGGCTATATAATCCTGGTGCGGAGTTAAGTTGTGGTATAAAAGTAAAGTATGCTATTAGCAAATCTCCACGGAAAACAAAAAAATTAATTTGAAATAAATTTAAATTGGTGTATGAGTAAAAATACAGTATTAGAAATACACGATGCAACTACAGCATAATGTGTCGTGAATTTTCAACTCCACCAACAAAATTTAAGTAGTAGTCAAATTGTATTTCTTACGGTCTTAGACAGTCAAGTCTATGATAGGAGCCATACTGATAAGTCGTGTGATGTCAGATATGTTAAATACCTTTTTATATCTTGAAAAGGTTTCAAAAAAAGTTAGATATGATAATGTTTATAAATCAGATATAAATATTCAAAAGTTGAATGCAATGGCCAAGTTTGAAAGTGGATGAGCATTTAAGCAGGAGAAAAAAGATTAAACTAGTAAATGTAAAAAAAAAAAAACTTTAAGAAAAGGAGGGGGTATTTGAATAGGTTCTGAGGTAACAGTCCTGCAAATTTACTACAGACCATCCATTTCACACAACTCACGTTAATATTCACTTATCTTTACTGGACTATGTCAACTCATCATTTACTAAAATTGCCTGATCAATTTTGACCATATACTTTTATAAATTTTGAACAAATGGCTCGTCACTACGGGGATGGTATGTTACAGGCATTAATATTGTTACCAATATAGACTGGTGATTTTTATCATCCCAAGTATTCTCTTTCAGAGCCAGCGTTACTGGAGACCAAATCAATATTCTGGAGCACTATTCATCTAGCACCTAATTACTAAACAAATTTACGCATGGGAAAATTCAAAATTCCTACGAAAGTTTTGAGTTGCCTGTGGAAATATGTATACAGAATTCACTTTTGTACCATTCAAGATAATACGTATCAGGATAATGTACATCGTTTGTTTTTTAATGGTGGAATCCATGGACCAAACTGGAACGTAGGTTTTGTAGGCAATGAGTGTTAATCCTGAACAGAAAATTTATGTGTTGTCAGACATCGGCACTTTGAGGATCTGTGGAAACGAAAACACTAAAAATACTCAAGAAACAAAAGTCTGATAATGAATAAACAAAACGAAAAAAAAAAAAAAAAAAATAGTGTCTTTAAATGAGAGCATTTTTGCTTCCTAAATTCTTTTGTTTTCTCACAGCATGGTTACTCAATAGATATGTGGGCTAGGTTTAAAACGCACTTAGCAAATAAAAATTCCAGAAATAGTTCAAAATTTCCAGAATATGAAAATAATTAATTTAATTAATCTCGGAGTGAAAAGCTAAACTTTTTAATATTCAACTATTTATCAAATTTTGTGGGAATATTTTCGTTGTAATATATGTAAATATTATTTTGAAAACTTCTTTAAAAAATTTATTTTGAAGAGACACCAAAAAGAAAGTTTAATAGAATAAAAGTATAATGTTTAAAACATGTTGTGTTAGCAAGAAAGAATGTTTGATTTTTAGTGTATTTAAATGGTTAAAATTCACTGATTTTTTTTTACCTACACATTTTTTCACTAAGAATCACTGATTTTTTTACCTTCATATTTTTTTTTTACTGAGGACACAAAACTGTCCAAATATCAGAAAAAAATTCAACAATTGTTCATATTATTAAAATACATTATTTTTTTTATGTAGTTCATATTTATTCATTAAGTTTATTTATGTATAAAATTATAGTCTATTATAAAAATAAAAAAAGTTTTATCTTCATTCCAAAATAACTAAGCTATGATTAGTTGAATCATACCTAAAATGAACAATGTTCATATAGAATGTCTGTCTCCCATAAAATAATTAAATGTTAAAGCAATACTTAAATATTAAAATTAAAGCAATACTTATTTTGATTAAACGTTTCGTCTTAAGACGATAATAATTTAATAAATAAATAATAATTCGTATCAGAATAGAAATATCGTGATTTTACTGAATAAATTGCCCATTAAAATGTTTAATATTTTCTCTTGGGAAATCAGTGAGTTTCAAATATTAAAGAAATGTTCAATAAAAAATTATACCACGTAAAATAGAAAAGGAATGATTTTTCCATAATAAAATGTTGCTGTACTATAATTGCTAGAATAATATTAATTCTTCTATTGCTAGAATAATATTACTTCTTCTATTGCTAGAATAATATAATTTCTTGAGTTTTATTTTGAAATGTATTGTAATGAAATGTTTTTATATATGCATTTTAAAATATTTGATAAATAGCAGGAACATAAGTGTGGCGGGATTAGGGGAAGTTTTAGAAACTTTGGGAAAAAAGAAACAGTAGACACCAAGAACTAACATTCGAATTGAAGTGATTACCGATATAAGCTCGTTTGTCTTCTTCATGGGTGTACTCCTTGTGCGCTCTGTTAACATTTATTTCTTCCAAAGTTTGCAGTTAATGGCTTTTCAGAAATTTTAGCTAATCAACCAATAGGAAACAGGAATGCTCTCCTGAAATTGCGAAGAAGTTTACTTGTTCTAAGCTTGATGATTTAGATACGTTTAAGTGAAAACAACTAAAATTATCTTAGAAACTCAAATGCATGAAAAATAATCTTTTTACATTCCTTTACTGTACTCTTTTGTCCATTAATACTAGTACTGAAAGAGAATGAATTATTATTGAATATGAATTATTTAATTTCGTTTTGCTCTTAGAATAAAATCAATTTTATATTGTTAATTGTAGAACGTAAACAAAGCAGTTTTAATTATTAAAAAAAAAAAAAAAAAAAAATGCTGGGTATGCTTTTGCAAAGGAACAAGCAATACAAAATTTGCTATACTTTAATTTTATTTTTAAAAGAAGCAATTATTTTCTTTCAAATATACTGATTTAATATTTATTTATATATTTAAATTAACAGCAAATCAGTAAATTTTAGATTAATTTTTTTAAATTAATAATTTAATACAATAAATAAACATATTAAAAGGTTTCAAATAATTTAACTAACTCCCTTTCACTACAGCCCATGGTGGACTAGGTCGTCTGGCTACTTGACAGATTTCGAGATATGAGGTGTTTTTTTTTTTTTTTACAGGGTAGGGTTGTCATCCGTACTCCTCAACACGCTACAGTCATATTTGAGCGGAATTTACTGTTTAAGGTGGATTCCAAATCACTACATGTATCCATGGTACTGTAGAGACTTGAACCCGAAGCTAGTGGCACCGAGCGCTCGTCACTGGCCATCAGTAATTTATTTTGACAAAATTTTTAATAAAAAGGAACTTACTTAAAATTTCAATATTTTTGTTTACAAAATGTATGCTGATGATATATGATAAATATATGCAATAAATTTCTATGGTGATTTTTCTGGAGGTGTGTTTTTTCAAAGGAAATGATGCTTTTTGATTATACCATAATCTTCATCGCAATTTGTTTTAAGAAAAAAAAAAAAAAAAATCATTGTTTTTGAGCTTTGAAATTAAATGTGCGCCTTAATTTTCTTAATGATAACTATTTAAGTTTTATATAAAAATATCTTATATTTATCGAATATTTTTTTGATATACGAAAATACATTTCTTTTTAAAAAAGAGGGATTTAGGAAAAAAAATGTAATTCTAAATTTTTTAGAAAAAAATATGAAGTTGAATAAAAAATAATTTTAAAATCAATTCCGTTATAAATGTTTCATGTAAAAAAAGCTCCCATTTTTTTCTTGAATCCTATAATAATTATAATTATAATGTAACTATTGAGAGATTTTCAATACATGCATTTATTTTCAATTAATAGGAAATCTTTATCCCTCTAAACAAAATACAGAATAAGTTTTACTGTAAAAATAAATTTAATTTAAAAAAGCAAAATGTTTTCAATAGCGATCATGATACTGAAATTAGAATCATACATTATAGACAGATAAATAAATAAATAATCCCCTAAAAAAATCTTCCAGATTTATACGAATTTCATCTGTGATTCATATTCTGCTCCAAAAAAAAAAAAAAGTATTTAAATGCATTTTTCAACAACCTGCCCATTCCAAATGCGCCTTAAACCTAATAAAACAAATTCCAATGATAAACTGTTTACTTTTATTACCGTTATCTAAGCCGAACCCTTCCCAGACGAAGGTAAACACCAAAAAAAGGGGGCCAAACTATCATGTAATGTGCCGGTGTTAAATGTCTAAGTTTCCGGCTAGACTCATCGGATGGTCATAAACGAAGAGCGATCGCTTTACGACTTGTTTACAGCTGATCGCTTTTATGATCGTTTTCCCAGGAATCGAAAAATAAAAAGAAATCAGAGCTCCAGAAAGGATCGAGATCTAATTTCTGGCGGTGAAAGTTTACTGCTCTATTAAACCATCGATGAAAAGGGATCATGGAGATCCGAACGACGATTGTGAGTCTCAATGTCGAGATGCTAGCGGGGCGTTTTTTATTGTCTTGTTGTCGTAACTACACTTCTCAAATCGTAAAGAATCGAGATAGAGGAGGTTATTCTCAATTATCGACAAATGAAACGCCGGTGCCGTCATTATGGGGAGACGGGGAACAAGCGTATCGTAAAAAAGGGGAGGATGATAATTATTATGATTGAAAACACTTATTTTCACAAGGCCAATGATGTTTGCTTTCGGAGATGGGATGTTGTATGAGTTAATGGGAGAGCGATTCTGCTGGAGGAATTTGAATGGTCCTTAGACGACTTTGCTGTTTTGGCATTGACGAGATTTCATTGGTTTTCAGAATAAGTTCTATGTTTCTTGCAATATCAAACCATTCCGCAGCATAAGAAAGTTGTAAATGGTCACATTGTTTAAAAAAAGCAGAATTTTTTCAATAGCGATCATGATACTGATATTAAAATGATACTTTATTGACAGTTAAATAAATATCCCATTTCCTCCCCATAAAAACTTCCAGATTTAAACGAATTTTCTATACGAATTTCGGACTGAAATACTTTTCCTCTGGCATTCATATTCTGCTCAAAAAAAAAAAAAGAAAGTATTCAAATGCATTTTTCAACAACCTGTCCATTCCAAACGCACCTTAACCCGAATAACACAAATTCCAATGATAAACTGTTTACTTTTATTGCCGTTATCGAAGCCAAAACCCTTACCAGACGAAGGTAAACAAACAAAAAGAAGGAGGTCCAAACAATCATGTAATGTGCCGGTGTTAAATGTTTAAGTTTCCAGCCACAATCATCGGATGGTCGTAAACGAAAAACGGTCGCTTTACGACTTGTTTACAGCAGATAGCTTTTATGATCGCTTTCCCAGGAATCTGAAAAAAAAAAAGAAATCAGAACTCCAGAAAGGATCGAGATCTAATTTCTGGCGGTGAAGGTTTACTGCTCTATTAAACCATCGATGAAACGGGATCATGGAGATCCGAACGACGATTGTGAGTCTCAATGTCGAGATGCGAGCGGGGCGTTTTTATTGTCTTGTTGTCGTAACTACACTTCTCATATCGTAAGGAATCTAGATAGAGGAGGTTATTCTCAATTATCGACAAATGAAACGCCGGTGCCTTCATTATGGGGAAACGGGGAACAAGCGTATCGTAAAAAAGGGAGGATGATCATCATTATGATTGAAAACAATTATTTTCACAAGGCCAGTGATGTTTGCTTTTGGAGATGGGATGTTGTATGAGTTAATGGGAGAGCGATTCTGGCTGGAGGAATTTGGAATGGAGCAAGAGCCCTTGTACGACTTTGCTGTTTTTGGCATTGACGAGATTTCATTGGTTTGAGAATAAATGCTGTATTTCTTTTTTTTATCAAACCATTTCGCAGCATAAGCAAGATGTAGATGATCACTTTGATTTAAGGCGTATTCGTCCCGTCTCGTTCCTGTCCGGTTGTTGGGTGTCGTCCAGATTTCAGCAAGATTTCATTGGTTTTGAGAATAATTTCTATATTTCTTTTAATATTAATCCATTCAGCAGCATAACGAAGATAAAAATGGTGACATTGTTTTGAGCCTAAAACCTCGTCCAAATTTGAAATATTTGCACGATTATACTTCGTTATCCAGCGTTTTGCACTTTGAATTTCGAAAAACAAATCTCTTCTTAGCCTAAATCCTTGTCCAGATTTGAGTGGATTTCATTGGTTTTTGAGAATAAATTCTATGTTTCTTTTAATATTTATCCATTTGATGGTCACATTGTTTTAGAGCCTAAAAGTCCAAAATTTGAAATATTTCACGCTTACGGGTTGCAGAATTTTGTGATGAAATTTGTAACAAAACACATTATTTAAATGTAGACTTGTATATTGGTTATTATTTAGTTGACGCGACTAAATATATATTCGTTATAATTCGAGGGTGGGGGAAATTGCTTTAGTATGGTATTTGTGGGAATATAATTTACATGTTCAGGCCTGTTCACCCGCATCGGGGATTATTTACTAGGCAATTTGCCAACTTCATTGAAAATATTCATTTATAATAAAAATTACTATTTATTATTTATTTCCAATTATAGATGCTTTTTTTTATTTATATTCCGAATAATTTTCAGAAACATAGAAGTTTTAAACAATTTTCAAGTAAACATTTTATAATGAAATAGAAAAAAATATTATACTTTAGTACTTCATATGATCAACAAGTAATGGTAAGCCAAGGCCATCTGCCTAAAGCAGATTTCGAAACAGAAGATGTTTTCTTTTTATGTGGGAGGTTTTTCAGCCAAATCCTCTGCAGTCATATTAGATCGGGACTCACGGTTTAAAGTGGATTCTAAATCACTACAAACATCCATGCCACCAAGGTCCAGACCCACTGTCCTCGGCCATCAGACCCCATATTTTAATGCTACATATGTTAATAACAAAATCTTTTATGTACTGAAAGCTCTTTTTTTAAGCTGTATTCTAAATTTTTAATGATTTGAAACAAAAAAATAAAAATTGTTTTTTTTTTTTAAATTTGCTACAAAAACTTTTTTCAATGTAACAAAATTTAATAACATAATCTTTCTTCTATTAATTACAAATTTTTAAAATTTTAGATTTAATTAAAGTTTTTTAAAATAATTTACAACTTATGCTATATAATAAGTCTGAAAACATATTTCAAAAGAATGTTAAGTGTGAAAAAAAAAGCAAAAAAATTAAAATCTCTTTTTATACGATCTTTCTACAAAAGTTTGTCCAAGGAATAAATCATAGTATTAAATTGAGAAATAAAATAGCAACAAAAAAATTTTCTCCTTTTTTTTTTTAAAAAACATTTTTGCACTTAATCATATCCTTCGGGAAATTCTACTAAATTAAATAAATAACACTTTATTTCAAGTCTGGAAATAATTATGCAGATTCTTTTCTCTCACGACTTGTTGAAAATAAAAAATAAATTCGTGCTTTCTTTTAAGTATTTTTTACCTCCTATACCTCCCAAAAGATTTCTATATAAAAAAATTGTAATTCTCGTGGGATTTTTATCTAGTTATTAGCTAGATTATTAAATAATTTTTAAGTAAATACTTTCATGAAAAACAAAAAAGGAAAAATAACTTTTACTATCAAAATTATATTTGACTATTGAAATTGTAAGTATCAAATTTTTTTCACCGCTCTCCATTTTGTTTTCAAAAATGTCTTATTTAAGCATTTGATTATGTGACTTTTTTTATGGAAATATTTCTGTTAATGCAATAAGACACTTTAAAAGTTTTTTTTTCTTCAGAAAAAACATTGATATTTTAATGTGCATTAAAATTCCATAATACGTTTGGGACGTAGATAAAACATGAAAAATAAATATGTGCAAATATAATAAAATATTGCTTTAAAAATTAATATAAGAAAAATCCTTGCCACCATAAAATAAGAGATTTATTCATTATCCAAAAGAAAAATATTTTTATTACAAAACCATATGTGCATGCATTAGTTATTATATATAAAAATTTTTATATCCATTACATTTTCTAAAAACATATTTGTTGCATTTGTATTTTTACAGTAAAGTTGAGGATTTTATATATTTTTTTGGTTTCCTATGAGAAGAATTGAAGACCTTTGAAATGTAATCATTCAGCTATGGCAAATAAGTAATAATTTAAATTTACAAAAATCATTTTAGAATTTGAAATATTTATATGTTATTTATTTTCTGTGTTTATTTCTGTGTTATTTAATTTTCTGATTTATATAGCTATGAAATGCATTTAATCGATATTTATTATTTGAGGTCTTTTGTTAATTTTATTTTGGGTACTTATTAAAAATATTCTTGTTTTTATTAACTTCCTTGCGATTTGCTTTTTTTTAAACTTGGTTTATAAATTGCACTATTTCATTGTGTTTGAATTGTAGAAAATCTTCAACTTAATTAATATAATTTTTATAGTAAAGCAGTTTTTCAATTGTAAATTTTTTCATTGAAACTTCTTAATATGATACATTTTAAAAATTTTTTTCATTTACATTATTAGTGTATATATCGTGGTTATAGGTAAAATACTTGGGCATTGAAAAAGTCACTATGAGTTATTAAATTAATATCCGAATAAATGAATCTTTTTCCATTGCCTCGCTAAAATGATATCTTGTATTTGTGCCCGACTTAAATACTTTTGCACTTTTGATCCTCTTACTACTGCATTCTATTTTTTCTCCTTTTTGGCATGCATCCAATTGCTTCCAACCAAAGCAATAAACAGCAACAAAAATTAGTTAGGCTGATACGTAGTTTGTTCTGTTTGCTGTACTGTGATTTCCAGAAAATGACATTCTATGAATTTATTGAAA